>VYXB01002534.1:191735-393270 GCA_013397135.1 Pachyramphus minor
CTTGAGCACAAGTCCTGTGAGGAGGGGCTGAGGGAATTGGGGTTGTTTAGTCTGGAGAAGAGAAGGCTCGGGGGTGACCTCATCACTCTCTACAGCTGCCTGAAAGGAGGTTGTACCCAGGTGGGGGTCGGTCTCTTCTCCCAGGCAATCAGCAGTAGGACAAGGGGGCATGGGCTTAAGCTCTGCCAGGGGAGGTTTAGGTTAGATATTAGAAAGGAATTCTTTATAGAGAGAGTGATCAGGCACTGGAATGGGCTGCCCAGCGNGATCAGGCACTGGAATGGGCTGCCCAGAGAGGTGGTGGATTCACCGTCCCTGGAGGTTTTTAAACTGAGATTGGACATGGCACTTAGTGCCATGATCTAGTAAACGGACTGGAGTTGGACGAAGGGCTGGACTCGATGATCTCTGAGGTCTTTTCCAACCCAATCGATTCTATGATTCTGTGAATATCTCAGACCAGTAAACTGAGCAAAGTGTTATATATAGATATATATATAGATATATATATATAGTTTGAAAGACTACCCCAGTAATTTACATACATGGCTTTTTTGCAAGAAACAGCTTTAAAAATGCAACAAAATATCACCAGAATGAAGCAATGAGTGGATGTCCAAAGCACTTCATATAGATTTCTAGTACAACACTGAACGTTTAACATCTCAGGAGACTCTCATGTATTTATCAAACCTCAGTGGATTTTCCAATAGATTTCTCTTCTATTATGTCAGACTGGTAGTCTTGTCAATCCAACACTCTAAGGAGTACATATGCCTAGAAATCACTTCCAGAGGTTATTTAGTCACTTTCTAAGACAGATTATTCTCTATATAGTTATTTTTATCTTTCTGTTCGCCTTCAAGATTTCTAGTGATATTCATTCTCATAATAAAATCTGTTACTGAGTTTGCCTACACAATATAAGAAAGCTTTGCATGCTGACTAACTGATTCAATGATTTAAATGTTTTCCATCTTGTTCTATCCTCCATCATTGGGAAGCATAGACCATTTCTTTGCATTCTGTAAAAAGGTTTTTGTATTAATTTGAGATTATTGCCAGTCTGTTTTGAATTCTGGACTAAACAACCCCAAATCTTTCCTCTTACATTCAATCTTTTGGACCCTGTCCTATGGCTCCACAGATAGCTTGAGGTGTCATCCAAAACTTCACCCAGTCTTCTAGCTGAGAAGTTATCAATGCAAAGTCAAACAGATCCTTAGTATTATCAGCTAAGTTCTTTAAAGTGTAGAATATCAGAAACATTGAAATCTTTCCTAAAATAAGTTATGTATTTTGATCATTGAGGACTATTTCAATATTTTTACATTAGAAATTGTTCTTACTTGCTTTGTTGCCAAATGTACTAAATTTTATGGATGAACCCAAGGGCTACAAATAAATATTGGTTTTTCATAGGATCCATTTCTCCCCTAAACCCATACAAATGTACCATTCAAACACACTTTGAATCTTATTGAATGACCTGTATTGATCTTACTGCATTTGCAGACATTCAGTGTACTCAGCAGGGAGAACAGAGACATGTGAGGAAAGGGTCTGCCATCAAATGTGCAGTGTTTAGGCACCTATTCTTTTACTATATAAAAGGCAACTAAGAACATCCTATCAAACCTGAATGATCACTACCTTGTTCTCAGTGCATGCAGGGTTTACAGCGTACTCATGTCATGTAATTGATGAGCATTAGGTTACTAACAAAGAATTTTACATCCATACATGCTTAATTACAATTTATACAACAAGCCACAAAAGCAAAACTGTTAGCTTTGGTAAACAAAAGCCTTTTTCATGTTGCTTTTGACAAAGAAGATCCTGTCACACAGAAGTTATACTTGCCACTTCAGAAAGCCAATATAAGAGAGCAATGCTCCTTTATTAAGTATTTTTTGCCAGAATTTGTGGAAATTATTTCAATATACATTCATATTCATCCAAAGATATAGTATAAGCAGATCAGTGGAGCTCAACTACCTGGCATAGGTGGCTTAAGCATTCAAAGTGTATTTATTTAATGAAAAGACCTGACTTGTAATTTAACAAATGCTCATTGGTAATAGCAACACCAATTAAAGACCAAACCACAGGTGTCCACAAGCAGTGAGCATACTTTAACTGCCCCAGAAGAGCAGCTGTCTACAGTAAGGATTCCTATTTATTTGTGTAGCTGAACTTTCAAACAACTTATTGAGGTATAATTAAAATTATATTTTGTCTGGACAATATATTTTATGACCTAGGGATTTTTATTGCAAACAGTGATAGTAGTGCTGCTGGTACTACACAAATTATTAGAGGTGGGCTAACCTAAAAAAAGATGAACTGACCCTCAGTTCAAATAACCAATTAGTGACCTTGTGATCACAGCAACTTGAAGAAGCTACATCTGTTTCTGAATAAAAACTCTCTTAAATTTTCCATGAAAGCCTTCTCTTTACTACTTCATTAGTCACTTTAAAATCTTGATTCTATCATTATTTCTTATCTTCTTGATTCTCATGCCTGATTAAAATATCCTATGGAAATTATTGCCAATATTATGTTCCAGGTTAAAATCTTACTGCTATGTAGAGAAGACTTTATCTTATTTGGGAAAGCCATTACCTTGTAGTGAAAAATAAACAAGATTCTTCATGTGAGGAAAATCCCGTGAACTCCAGGGAATAAGCCAACACCTAGTTACTGAGCGTCTTTTCTTGCGTCAAACTGTCACAGCTCTGGAGCTGCTTCATTTGGTGTGTTCTGCAGTGGCAGTGCTGCAGGTATCTCTTTCAGAAACCTCTGTTTTGTGTTCTTCCACTTCCTCATAGCTACCAAGAAAGTCACTGCTTCCATACCTCTTTCCCTTAATATATAAAACATCTGAAAAAAACCATTTCCTATGCATCCATTCATAGATTTCTTTAAACATTCTGAGTTGGAAGGGACCCACAACGATCATTGAGTCCAACTCTTAAGTGAATGGCCCATATGGGTATAGGAACCACTACGCTGGTGTTATCAGCACCATTTTCTAACCAACTGAGCATCCATTCAAAGATATTGATTTGGTGTTGAGACATGCAGTGGGAGGTCTTGTGGTAATCTGAGGCCTTATGGGGAAAGATGACCTATCAGACAATGCAGAGGATCATGGAGAAAAATGACCATATGGAGAAAAAAAACACACCAGAAAACAATAAAAGAAACCCACCTCAGTCATGAAGAAAAAGAAAAAAAAAAAGACGGCGAGAAAGAAAACTCAAGCTTTTAATGTAATATTAGGAAACATCTTAAAAAATTAATACATTCTCACTAACAAGAACAGTATAGCAGGAAAAATATGTGCTCATTCAAACACACTTTGAAAGAAGTGTTTATTTAGAAGAAATCTATGATGAAAGGTTAGTACAAGTCCTCACAAATGTTTTATAAAATTATGTGTTTCTTCAGCTTATTCAATTTTTACATGTATTTTGTAAGGCATCACTAAAAACCTTCACTTTCAAAAAGGCCATTTATGGAGCTATTCCTGTTCCTTTAGGATTAAATGGTAACTAACTCAGCTTGTCATCTCTTCATCCCAACACTGTAAAGAGAACCCAGGTGCATCTGGATTCCAACTTTGAGAAATGAGGTTTAGGATTTCTCTGTTTAACTTCGTCTTAAGTTTCTGCAAGATTATACTATGGTTACAGTAAAACATCAGCTGTATGGCTTTCCCTTTCTTTGGTTATTGCCCCCGAAAGTATAACATTATAATCAAAGGGAGGTCAACTGTACCAAAAGAAAAGATTGTCAGAATTTATCTGGCATAGATTCTTCCCTAAAGATTTCATTATGAAGTGCTACTTCTGAAAAATAGAAAACCCTAAGCATTAACTAAAGTCTAAGGAAATACAAGACTAGAAACATAAATTACATGGATCTGAATACAAATGACATAGTAAACACTGGACCCAAAGGCTAAACATGGTCAATATCATATCTGTAGTAATAAGCCATAGTTCAAAATATCTTCATATAATGCATTCATTATAGGTAGGTAAAAGGCTAACCACTGAGGAAATCAGATAATTCCCTAGGACTGTGCACATTGTCTAAAAGGAGTTTCTCACAGTTTGATTCCATTTCCAGAAGTCAGAGTGGGAAACACACAGAAAATTTAAAATTCTTTGTTCACTTCCACAGTGACAGCTGCAGAATTAAGTAGGCACTCATTAGATGCTCAGTTTGCCACTACCAGTACTGTTTGAAAATGGTCTACAAAGGGTCCTGAGAAGATTACAATGCTGTAATGTGCAGGCTGAAATAACTTATTAAATAAAATGACATTTAACTACCAAAAGCAAAATTCACCACCAGATCTTTATGCTCTTATTTGCCTCCGTAAATGACACAAATGTTCAGTACAACCATATTACATAGAAAGACAAATAAAACCTATGCTAAATATTCAAAAAACCAAAGGTCTGACTATGAAAAATAAAGCCAAACAGAAATCTTTCTGGCAAATAGAGCTCCTAGCCACTGAGGTTAATACATTTTTGACATTGGCAATATTAGCTCTTTGCAGTCTGGGAATTTATTCTGCCTTTCTCAGTCTAAACTAAGCATCTTTCTTTTACGTTATATAGATACTCTGAAAGGTATTGGAGAGAAAATTCTATTCCCAACAAGATATCCAGCAAAACTCCCACTACTTTCAGTGGAGTCTGCATAAAACTAGTCACCTAGTTTATCCTTGTCAGTTTGTATTCTGTAATCTTGATGTTGCCAAGTTTCATGTTATTTGGAATTTTTCTTAAAACTCTAGCTCCCATGGCAATCTAAAATTCACCTTAATAAGAAAAGATCTTGGAGAGAGAGACAAGATAGTTAACTGACTAATTTCATCCTAAAGCAATTTAAAAAGATCTGAAGATTCACACTTCTTTTCACCACTGACTTCTTTTTCTTGGCTGGTTAAAGACATAAATGCATATCTTCACTGTAGAAACCTGAAGGTGAGATGCCTTTTTTTTGCTTACAGTTTGAAACTAAATCTTTACTTCTAGCAAGTTTAAATTTTCTACATTCAGTCACATAAATGTTCCAGAGCTGTTACACTTCTTTTTTATCCTAACTTCTCAGTTTACTACTCCTTCAGTTATGCCCATGCAACTGTTCACAGGACCATTTTGTAAACCAGATTGCTGGTTTGCCTCCCAAAGCAAGGTTCTGGGTTTTTTTCTAAATCTGTCTCACTTCTCTTTTCAGAACAGTCTTGCAATGTAGCTGCTGGAGCTGTGAACTACAATCACAAACATCTGGGCAAGACATTTCTTGCCCTGTCTTTCCAGTATAGTAAAGTATATATAATTTCACAGAATTCAATGGCTTAATGTGTAGGAAGCTACATCTTGCTGTGAAATAGCAGGTAGGGTAGGGGGCCAGAAAAGGCAGTTAACAATTTTCTAAGCCTAACGTTGATAGAAATCAGTAACAGTTTTAATACATTTTGTCATCAGTGTTAATCAAGTAGCCAGGAATTTTCATCTACCTGTAGACACGTAAATAAGGAGTGTTTGGCATTTTTCAAGATCGAGATTAGAAGGCTCAAGATTTAATATAAGTTTTCACTGTCAAAATCATAAGACTAAGAATTGAATGTCATTGTCCTGTCCCAAACCATACATGCGATGAATATACCTTGACTGCAGCGGGCCACACTCTCATCTAAGTGCATGCATACTCAGGTAATCAGATATATCATCTACCCCTGCACACTGCTATTCTGACTGACAGCATCCTACAGTGTTGTAATTGTCTTCCTCACTCAGTCCTTCCATTCTTTTGCTGAGTTTTGTCTGTACATTTATCACAGTCTTAAAGAAAGTATCTACCTCTCTCCTTGTGCAAACTTTTAAATGCTGATTATCTATTACTACAATATTGTAGTTACTATGACAGAGCAGCAGCAACATTCTCACAATCCAGTTACTAAAAAGATCTAAACTGGGAGCAAAATCAACTGAGCAGTTGAACAATCACAGTTAAAGCAACAGAAAAGGGCTGGTAAATAAAATTAAATCATGCTTATACCCAAAATAACCTAACAAGTGAAATTATTCAAAATAATTTTGAATTATAGTCTATTTCTGTGGTTTAAATGAAAACTGCAATACTGTCTAAATATGCAAAGCAGTTTATCTTTGATGTTCTTGCTTTTGTTTCATATACTGCATATAAAACTAGAATGAGTTGGGATGTAATTACTTTTACAATTCTGCAAAGGCAAGTGTGCATTCTCTAACACTGCTGACTACAGAATAGCACTAAAGAGCAAAAAAGGAAAATATGACAATAGCACACACCCCACACCAGGACTACTTATGAGCTATTTATGAGCTATTTACCAGAATTTGATAATCAGGTAAACCTATAAAACAAAAATATATAGTGCAGTTGCAGTTTAATTTTTTGTCTTAATGACTTCAGGGTGGTGGTTTGATGCCTGTGGCCCCTCCAATCTCAATGGGATGTTCTACACAGCTGGACAAAACCACGGAAAGCTCAATGGCATCAAGTGGCATTACTTCAAAGGCCCCAGCTACTCCTTGCGTTCCACCACCATGATGATTCGGCCCTTGGACTTCTAAAGGCATTAAACAGTGGGTCTCAGAACAAGCCAGGATGACACTGCCCTCAACAACAACACTTCACAATCTGAAGGTAAAAGGTGAAGGGCTTCTTTAAAGCAACATGTAAGGATGATGCAAAGTCACTTTGTTATTACTCCATAATCTGCAAATATTCCCGAAGAGTGACCCCACGTTTTGATGACTGGCGAAGGGTTGGTTTAGAAGAAGGTGGCAGAAATGATTTTTCCAAAGAACTGGATTTGGCTATTCTTCCTAAACTTGGTGCTTTTCAGTGGATGTATTTTTTTTCCTTAAATCAACAGCAGCATCAGGATTTGAAGAACTGAAGCATATCAGCCATGGTCTATTGAGTAGAATGTTATTCAGCAGTGAAAAGCCAACATTATACCCATGAAAAAGGATTACTGAGACATCTTTATTAAAACTTTATTAAAACTCATTAAAACTCACTCAAGGTGACCACTTTGAATACTGTTTTTCTTAAATAAACTGAATTTGAATAGTGGATGGATTTATGTTAATCCTAGAGTCAAATTATTTGTGTGAATATTATTTTTCATTAAATCCTTTAAGAATATGTTTCTCATAAATAAACTGAGTCAAACTCATGAATAATGACAAGGACAATAAGCATAAATTCTTCAGTTGCTCTGTAGAGGTAAATCAGATAATTGGCATTATCCTTGAGCTAGGATTTATAGTGTGATAACAAAATTAGCTGTGTTTTGAGGCTTTTCCTTTCTTTCATTAAAAGCAGTCTGAATGTCATGTAGAATAATTAATGGAGGGTTTAAAGAATGTGAAATATTATCTTAAAGAAAATATGGGATTTTGTATGGAATTTTTCCATCAAAAGTACATAGGAAGGCAAACAGTTAGGGTATATAAAAATTACATAAATGCATAGCTTAAGGCAATGGATTCATTTTACAGTATCCTTGCATGTGTGCAATTTATCCTTAATTATTTTACTTTCTTATTACATTTTTTGTGAATATCAGAAGCATGTCAGTTCTACACAATGCTTAGGGTACAAATATAAAAAATACTCATCAGAACTGTATAAAAAATAAAGAATTATGAACTTGTAAATAACATGTTTATATTTCCTGTAACAGTCATTTAATTTGTACAGGCAGCCTTGACCCTACGCAAAGGATGAAAAGCCTCAAAAGGATATAAATATTAAAAGAACTTCAGATGACTGCTTACAGGTTGCTAACAAGTAATTTTGTTCTATTAAAATGCTGCAGAAGTGTGGGACTATCGCAAAAGATAAAATTCTTTTAATAACAAGCAACAAAGTAGCTGGGTGACCTATGTGAGTGTATAAAGACAAGTCTATTTACAATCCTTTGTGATTTAGTTACAGGACTAAAGTCCATTTGGGAAAGCAGCTTGCAGTCACTCTAATTCTGCTAGATATGAAATGAAAAAGTTTACTCCATTCCCACTGAAATCAAAATTAATATTCTCATCAATGAAATTGGGACCAACGTGTCATGCAAAGTCTGCATGTGGTGAGGTATTTGCTCCTCAGTTTGTTGCTTTGTTTCATTCATTAAACTGTTTCCAAGATCAGACACAACAAAGACCTGATTCTTTTTTAAAAGATGATGATAGCAGAGTAACTGCTTCTTTTTCCTTTATTTTTTCACCTTTTTTTTTTCCCCTTTAGTAGCTTATTTCTATGGAATAGAGAAAAAAACCACAAACTCCTGGATTTTGTTAAACATCCCTTCTTAAAGATCACAAAACCCCACAGGGTTCTCTGGTTTTTTTACAATTTGATATTTGTTTGGTTTCAAGTGGGAAGTTTTTTTGTGCAGTTGTATATATTTATATATATATTTGAAATAATCTTAACTAAGGGTTAATTTGAAGTATTCTGATGAATAGGTTACCAAACTACTCTTCACTCAGCACTTTCTCACAGAGCTGTTTTGTTCCAGTTTCCAGTAGTGTTTTTTTAATGGTCTTCATTTATATGCAAAATATGTGGTCAGTCTTCCACCATATTCTCAGAAGATATATTTTTACAGGTCTCCACATTAAGAATGCAATTTTTGCAGATGCTATTGTGAAAGGCAAAACACATTTAAAATTAAAAGCATGATATTTACTGTTTATTTATCTGTGTTTAGAAAAAATGTGGATTTTGTTTCCTATCCTTTATAATAAAACATTTTAAAACATGCAGAGTCTGTGATTTGCTTTGCTTCAAGCACAACTTTCTGGTACAGGCTGGTAACACTTTAAAGGCCACCATCACTCCTCATAAGAAATACTAATAAATTTAGATAAAGCTTAGAAAAGGAGGAACTCTAATTAGAGTTTGTCCAGTGATTATTATTTCTAACCTTTCAAATACATATTTCGGCATTTTTTATTCTATTTCCTTGATAAAATCACACGACTATATTTCTTATTTTAAGTTCAAATCATACAACTCTCTATCAAACCTTAAAATAAAAGATTTCTCTAATTCCACAGGCAGAGATACAAAATGAAATGTGATGTTTTCCTTGCCTTATGAAGTGTTCTTCTATCATCTATTCAATCATGTTGCATGACAGTGACAAATCTCCTGTGATCTCTTACTGAAAAATGCCTCTTGCTCCATTTGTATGCCTTTTAACACTACAGTGATCAGCTTTAACCTCTCTTTGTAGTCAATTTATTCTAATTTTCTCAGGAATTTTTGCTTAATTGGACTTGTTCATTCAGAGCAACCTGGCTTTTCAAATCAACACTAAAGTTGTAAGGAACTACATACATAAAAGCACATTTTGCTCCTTAAGTTGAATGTATATCTACTGCATGATTTGAAGAGTTGCAATTCATTAAAATGGTCCTTCTGGAGTTGATTTATATTACAATGTGATAGATATACATTATATTAAAATGTTGCTTGCCATGAAAGATACTAAAATTTCAATGGTCCATGGTAACAGTAACTTTACTATCACCCTTCACAGATAATTTGTTCCTGATTCATAAAACAAGAATACACAAAATTTTTACAAAACAATAGATGTGTTTTCCATAGCATATAGAGCCTTAATTTTTATTCTCTTCTGAGGCTAGAGATGTAATTAAAATGCACACTTTTCTAAGTGCCCTAACGCCCTGTACTGGCCTGTTAAGTAGGTAAGTCATCTACATTTATAGTCATCTGTAAAACAGGTTCACAAGACACCATTCTTTAAAAAACTCTTCCAGCTATAATAACAACTTTCTTCTCTGCAGACCTGTAACTCAAACCACAGCTCTGACCATGACTCAAATAACCTCTTTTGGGATTGGCACAGCATGCATTTCTCCTTCACAGAATAAAAAACTGAAACAGCAATCACAACAACAGTTTAACTCTCTAGGTAGGATCAAGCACAGTTTGCAACCAGACTATGCTACAGTTGTGCCAAAAGGCATTCCTGCCTACCAGCTTTTATAGGAGCTGGACAGCTTGAAGACAGAGGCTGTAATCCCTGAATGCTGCTGCTTCTGCTGCTGCTGTTGCCTGACTCTGACATCTGGTGTGCACACAGATACAAATACCTACACAAATCCATATGTCTGAAGAAAACTTGACACAGCCAATCAAAATGACCTCTCCTAAATTTTGTCATAAGGACATGTAATCTCAGGTCAGGCAAAAAAAAAAAAAATCCAAGAAGCACCAAAAATTAAATTAATTAAAAGTGCAAATGCCAAGGAGCAAGAGCAGGAAGGAGAGAACACAGGGATATGGAACTGTAATGTAGAGAGGGAAAAGACAGACATGGAGGAGTTGAAAGGAGGGGATTACATGTGAGACATAGCAGTTTAATATTTTCTCTGCCACGGCTGTCACACAGTGTGGGATCTCTCTTCTCCTCTAGGAGTGTCCCAAACCCCTCTTCCTGGCTCTTGCTCGTATGAGCAGAAATCTGTGGGTAGTATTTGCTTTTGTACATTTTGAGGGGTTTGTTTTCCATGTGCTTTTAAAAATTTTACGCAGAGAGATATTTAGTACGGATCTTTGAGAAGACATGCCTATGGTTATGTCAAGTTAGCTGCACAGAAAGTCCTGTAAAAATGGAAAAGTTCCTCTAGAAAATTCTGCATTCTGTTGTGTGAATTTTAAGTACTGATGATGAAATAGAACCTATGCCCATCCAATCTTATGAAATTAAAGCCTTCAGTCTTGCACTAGCTAAAATTTCTATTTTAAGCAGACCTTATTCTCCACATAAATGGTCTGTGTAGTTTTCTGAACCAGTGAGTTCAAGAACACTAAAAATGTTTATATACTGTAAATATGACCCCCAAATGATATATTAAAGTACATGAAGGCCTAGACACCAGTTCTGTGTTTTGGTAGAGACAATCTTGAATCGTGGAGTGTTACCATAAATTTCCTTTCTTTCGTTATGCTTCCCACCTTTCTCTCACTTTAATAGTGCCCCCGTTCCTCCTTTTAGACTGCTGGCAGCGTTTGCCTTCTGCTGCCTGGAAGTAGTCACAGGAGGCAAGCACCACATTAAACAGAAGGTGTGCAGATATATTTGTTCACAAAAACATCATCACCTATGGGAAGAGCAAAGTCATCTGCCCACCAAACCACAGAGACGAAACATTTCTTGCCATTTCCTCTGCAAGACCATGGACAGAAAAACAGGCCTGTAGGCACACAGAGGACCTTCTTTCAACTCAAACAGGAAATGGGTGCTTTGCCAGGTCAACCCTAGAAGGACCCCAGAAGAACTCATAGGCAGCTTCTTCAGCACAGTAGGAAACAGAGGGGAAAAAAATGAAAGGAAAGAAAAGGAAAAATGGAGATTCTTGATACACTGAAATGGGTTGAGGAAGAGTGAGGAAATGGGTATTATAGAACAAAACAATTAGACAAGGAAGCTGAAGGCAAAGTTGACAAAATAAAACAGTCAGTCTGACAAAAAGAATATGGAGAAATGACAAAGATAAAAGCACTAGAAAAGAAATAAAATGAAGAACAATTTGGCAGAGGAATCTGTAAACATATTTATTAGAGGATAATTAGTATTCAATTAATTTTCCAAAGCCCAAAAGAACTTGTGTCACCCTTTTACTTTCTGTTTTTGTTTATTATTTACAATACAATGGAGGTATAGTGACATCTGGTAAAATAAACCAATACTTTAAAAGTATTTCTTCAAAAGTCCCTTCTTAGAGGAATTTTTGGTAGCATGCAGCTTGAGAAACTGTTCATGCTTTTAGTATGAGACACAAATCCATCAATAGAAAAATCAGCATTGGAAAATGCTTACTCTTCCACTAAAAATGTGGATCTCCATTCTTTTGTAACCCTCTCGTGCTTATATTTAGAATCATTGTCTGCCTGAAAGGAAATTACACATCTCAGACCTGAACTCATTTAGCTGCATTGTTGAATCTCTGGTTTGTTTTCTTTTGAGTAATGGAGCAGAACTCCTGGATATATGTTTTACTCTTCTTCTTTTGAAACAAATTTTTCTTTCCTTTTTTTCTTTTTTTTTTCCTTTTCTTTTTTTTTTNTTTTTTTTTTTTTTTTTTTTTTTTAAAAACATCTCTGGTTTGGATTTCATCTTTCATCCACTAGAGATGATTATTCAATCTTTTTTTGATAGTTTCACTTAGCACTGCTTGTTCTGTAAAACCCCTAGACAAAGTTCTCCTGAACTAATGCAGTGGTTCTTGTCGCCACCTTCTGCTCTGCTTTCACGTGGAGTATCACACTGCCAGGCACCAATATTGTGCTTTTTGAGGGGTTTCATTCAGTCCATTCAGGAAATCTGGAACTCCTTGGAGCAACATCAGTGCAGATCCTGGGTCCCACAAATTCTGACCCATCTCTGTGTCCTGACCAGAAGCTGCCCAAATCTTTCTGTCTGCAAGCCACACCAGGGCTACCTGTACCAAGTATTGGAGGTGTCATCAAGCCCCCTGTTCCCCTCCTACCTATTTCTCCTGGAATAGCTCCCTGTTCCATGAAGGCAGAGAAGCATGGCCCAGCAATTTCTCATGGGGTGATGTCTCTGTTCACCTGCCTCCAGTGCACACTCCGGTGTGAAGGGGCTGAACTTTTTAGACTGCAGGTCACAAGACAAATACATGTCAACATTTTTGAGAAGTACAGTCACATTAGCAGAAGGCTTTTTCACTAATTTATTCTGTCTATTAGATTAAGAAACCAATGATAATTTTGCTAAAGGAGCAGACAGAGAGTTGTCTAAACGTGACGGTGGAGTTGTGTCTAGTGTCCCTTGCTTTTAGAATGTTACAAAATCTTTGGCACTTATTTGGAGTTTTCAGGGCTTTGATAAAAAATAACAAACACTTTGGACTTTATTTTGCAAAAATAATTTTATAAGCAAGAGCAGTTTACTCAAAACAGCGTAAAATGCAGAGACAGAGAATTTACATCTGTGACTGTGACTACAGTTTTATGAACAGAGATTTAGGCAAGAGCCAACATTTCTCTCACTGCTTCTTTTTGGTTGTGTGACTTGTACAAATTCACTTGACACCAGCAACCCCTGAGTCTCCTTTCTAGCCACTGTGAGCTACCCGACAGCCTAGAGACTAGATCAGAAAAACTGCCTCAGTTTGATCTAATCTAAAATAGATTAAATGCAAGTCAATAGATAATGTTAAAAGTTGGAGAGATTTTTAAGGTGACTAACTTGTTCGGGTTGAGATTTTACACATGTAAGTACTCAGACAGGAAAAAAAAATCAAAAATGTTTATATTTTAATTGCAAATAAGTATAATATATAAAACATAGCGTTTAATTAGCCATTGGATATGTGGAGAAAACAATAAAGAACGTTCATCCTAGAACAAAGCAAGCTATCCTGACAGCTCACTCTGAGGTGCACAGAAGCCCTTATTCCTGACGTTTCTGCTGTCTACTGCCACCTGTGGTTTAAAGGGAAGACTTTCCAAAGATGAACTCATCACCAGAATCAACTAAACATGCAATGACAAATCTAAGAAAAGGAAACTGAAGGGACTAATACAAATGGTCAGGATGTCCAGCATAGGTAGTAAAAACGACATCTATCTTTAGGTACATCCTCTCAGTTTTAAAAGCACTGAACTCCCATTGATTTCAGTTTATCCCAAATGGATTAATAATATATTGGTTTTATAGCAGTTTAGACCTTTCCTAGGGAAAATAATTATATTTACAGAGTTAAAAGTTGCTAAAAAATCCCACAGGTGATGGAGAAAGGGGAACCACAAAAAACCACTCTAAAATTTCATGTTGTATTTACTACATTTTGACTAGAACAGAGATATGTATATGGAGTACACACAACAGGAGGCCTAAGGAATAAGCAAAGAAAATAAAGCTGTAGCTCGAGATGGGAACTGAACTATTTTTGAAAGAACAAGTACATAAAAGATTCTTCAAGACAAATGGTCAGCAGTAGTAAATGCAAAAATTCAATTTCTTCTTTGAATCTAAATTTAACCAACTTATGCATAGTGCGTTATCCTCACTGTCTTTAATTGCTCTCTCACAGGCTTTATCTGATGGTCTAAGAATCCCATTGCAATGGGGGTTTTTACTCGTAATGAATAATTCATTGGGAAATGAAAACACATCTTTATAATTTTATATTTTTAACTTCCCAACTAATCTGCCTTTATTTACTCTGGAATCATATTCAGCAATCCAAAAAAACCTGTGTTTTTCAAGAGTTCAAGAATTCTCTTTTTTTCCCTTAAGTGCACCTGAATGATATTTGTCATAGGATGGTCCAAATTAATATCTTCAGAGCAGCCCAAACTGCTAATCCTGTTGCCATACATAAGCTATCTCGTTTCTCTGACCTTTCACTTTACGGTGTTCAAACCAGAGTTGCACTGAGGTTATGATTTACAGGTCACAAGGCCACAGATAACCTTAGATATTAGCAGGATTCCCTGTAATTTCTTACAGAAACCAGAAGTAAATCAATATTTAGAAACCTGGAGAAACCCAGTTGTTCGTGCCCTTTTGTTCACTTTGATTTTCAAAAGCAGGTAACTTAACAGTTCCAAACAAATGAAAATGAATGCAGAGGAAACAAAACCAGAGGCAATTTGGTTACCCACCGGACACAAGTACAATGGACAAACAACCTTTTCATGACTACCCAGGTGGGGCTGCTTCTCCACAGGCAGGTGCCTGGTGCATGTGGTACATCATGGAGGAACTGGCATTGTATTACACAAGCAGTGAAGATTTCAGCCTTGGCTGTTAAGAAATGTAGGCTTACAGAATAGGTACCCTGAGAAAAAGCAGCATTTTGAATGTCATTTTTAATGGCTGAAAAACCACTTTTCATGGCAGCTCTGCCCTGGGCCTCTTATTCAGTTCTCATCTGCCCTGCACATGACATGGAGGCTGGGTGGCCCATGGTGAAAATAGGTCCCATGTCCTTCCTCCTATCTTCTTTGGGTCAGATGAAGCTCTGGCCATGACAGAGCTCAGACACCACATCCCATCTTAATACAAAAAACCCTTCTCAGGATCTCTATTACATACCCTGAAGGGGCCAAATCAGCATTATTATTTCACATGCTTGTGTCTAGATAGACATTTCCATTTATGAGTTAGACAATGAAAAGTTTTGCAGATATAGTTCTACACAGCAGTTTATTGACTTATGAAAACCCTCAGTGCCAACCAGTTGTGGAGAACCCACCTTTGTATTTACTGCAGCAGATTTCTTAAATGGGATATTTTCCAGATGTCTACCCTTTTAAGATCATATCCAGGAACCAGCACTTTCAGAGTATGTCACACTGAGTGGATAAGGGAAAATGAATGTCCTACTTCTAATAAGGGCAACAACAGAAAACAACAGAAACAACACTCAATGAGGCTTTTATACAAAATAACAAGGAAAGGAAAATGAGGATTTTGGAGTCCATGAGATTCCTGCATCATCCATGACAACACAGAGAAACTCCGTTCATGCTTGCACCTGTCTGACTCTCCTGCTGGCACACAAATCACCATATTAAACTGTTATCCAGGAAGCAAAATAAGCAGCAACATACCAAGCATGTCAAAACACTGAATGGATTATCAAACAGATCTAATTTGTAAGAGAAATCTTTAGTGCTCAGTGAGTGAGTTATGAGATTAATGTCGTGGAAGAGATAAACTTGGTATTCCACTGGGAAATACCGGGTTACTCTATGCATTCCAAAGTATTTCTCTCCCATCAGTGCTCTGCATATCGTTATCAGAAATAATGATTGCACAAAAAGCAGCTCTAATACACAGGCAGCAGGACCCTGCCAAAGTGAAATGCCCTCTTTGGTACTGTAAAATGAGCTTCCCTTTTTCGGGTAAGATTTCACCTTCGTTCTTCCATAAAGGCCACATCCCTGAGGTAATCTTTTCAACTCTTGCTGATTTGTCTTGTTTGCATTGATCACGTTTAAACTGAAGCTTCCTTAGGTCATCTTACCTTTTTCTTTTTCTTTTTCTTTTTTTTTTTTTTCCTTCTAGAAAGTGCATGTGGAAATGCTTTAAAACATTAATATGGGCATTCTAAAATGCCTCCATTCACACTGAAGCTTTCAGCAGCCATGTTGCAACTACTAATTTTGAAACTTTTTTATTCTTCCTGAAGGAACTGTAAAGCTCAACCTGCGAGGATGAACCAGAAATTTGGCTAGAGAGAGATATGCAAGACAGGCTTTAGTTTTAGGAAACTGCAGCTGCACTACTGGGACGGTTAAGTATGTGCCACTGGAAGACTTGTCAAGGACCAGGTCATCCTTTTCAGGCTTGATATATCATGTAGCTAAAAGAAAACAACACAAATCCTCTTATTTTCCTTTTTCAGTTTGCTGTGAGTAGCTGGGCACTAAGAACATCCTATGTGCACTGTCAAGAGAGTACAGGTTGACAAGGCAGATTGAAAAACTTCTGCTGGAGAAAAAGAAAGAAGAAAAGCTCTCTCTCTAAAAGTTACATAATTATTTGCCAGGGGTTTGGAAAGACTGGTCAGCACTCCAGCACCCAGGGGCACCTGGGAGAGGGCTCAGGAGGGCACCTGAGGAGTTTGGGGACTGTTCTTGCTCAGCTTCAAGAGAAGTCTTCTGTTTTTGGCCATGGTTTGCTTTAATCAGGTTGGACTATTGACATACTTCCAAGATCAAGCCCTTTGTGATGTGATGCTCCACTCGCAAACCGTGGTGCTGGTGATTAAGAGTGTAAGACCTGTCTCTGCAGAATAGTCAGTACCTGGGCTATTCTCAGCCAGGAGCCTGCATATTCCAGCTCAGCTGGAGTACATAACCTACACAAAAAACTGATGGGCATTTTCTGAAAAGCAGTATAAGTCCAAAGACTTTCTCATATTTCACAGGCTAAGAACTTTGAATCACCACACATTATTTTCCAATGGAAATCTGCTGCTGAGTTTTACTTCTTTTTAATTTTATTTTAGACTCCTTTATTTTACTTTGTGTATCAGGTGAGAGACAACCACTGCAAAATGAGAATCTGTCACTTCTTGCCAGCATTCAATATTGCACAGAGTAAAAGAACAGCAGGCTGAGGAAATATTGGGAGATTCCCACTGAGGTTTTCTTAGTAACTTGGATAAACAGAGTGGTGGAAGAGGAGAAAAAATGTAGCAATGAAAAGGAGTAAAAGTATATCTGAGGGTGCAGGCCTCTCAGATCATCCCAGGGCTTCCATCCACCCATTAGAAACAGTGGCAAAAGATGGAACACAACCTCCACAGAGATGAAGTTAAAAATAGTGGCATGGCATTGATGATGATCAGACAAAAAAAAAAGATTTTAAAAAAGGAACAAAACCAACAACAAACTTGTTGTCTGTCTTTCTGATTCTATGTCTGATTCTGTATGAAGCATGACAAAGTAAAGCAAAAAGAAGGTGTGTGTGTAAGGCTCTGAAGTCCTACATGGCTTTGTTGTCTACTCATTACTATAACCCAGCTCCAGTGATGGAGCTGCCCAGTTTGTGTTTGCTGTCCCCTGTGCTCCCCGCAAAGCTTCTTCTCAAACACATGGACTTGAAAGGAGAAAGTAATTTCAGGAAGTCTCCTAACACAGCAGGGTTACATCTGTAATATGGAAGGGTTAAATTGAAAACCAAAGCAGTTTAATTCTATTTTCAGAAATCAGTACCTAATGCAGGATTATCTTTAATGACAGACATCAAGGTGTCAAAGGACTGTGTCAGGTTTCAGACCTTCTCATAGTTTAAATTCCTGTATTTAATCAAAGGTTAACTGAATCATTGCTGGTAGTGAAGAGTTACTTCAGTGCAGTGCTGTCGTGGGTGGCCTACAATAAGTAATACCATATTCAGGCAGCAGTCTCTTACATGCAAATGTATTTCCCATGCATGTCTCTGTGTACAGAAAATACAAGTGACAGAATATACAAATTATGTCTCAGGAGATAATGCAAAATAATTCTAACTCAAATTATTTCTTAACTGCTTCATCCCTTAGCTGAATAAGCTTATTTTTTATTCATGACTCTTCAAAAATTATTTCCCCTCAAACTGGATAAAATGAAGCAATAGCAATTAGCTTTCTTTAATTCTTGAGTGTCAGCACTCATACCAGCAGAATTCCCTTTCGTCGTGTCAGGCTGTATTTTCCTGTTTTTTTCTGGGTAACGTATTACTTGCAGAAGAAACAAGAATCAAACATTTGTGAACTGATTGTTTATTGGTTTGGCAATACTCAGTGAATATATACATAAAGTAGAACATAAAATAGAAATTGATTCATACCCCGCAGTTGAAACTTATATGCTATTTTTTCCATCTATAGTAACTGGTATTGGAAATAATTTCAGTGAAAAGAATAGCATGTCTACAGAATACATCGGTAATTTTTATGTTCATGTGGAGCTTTATACCAAGTTTTGAAAAATATTCCTTCATATCCTTTATTCCTTGCTATGGTAGTTCTATTGTTGTCCAATTCAGGGTTTACTCGACATTAACCCCTAGAATGTTAATAATCTACATGGATTACCATTCTCCAAAATACCTCTTTTAATGAAAGTTGTATTTTCATCCTTCCCAGGACTTGGCCAATTTTATATAAAATTTCCATGATATCATGAAGTATATTAGCTTATAAAGGATTGTTGACACTTATTCTATTTTTTTTTTTAAGTTTCTGACTCTGAAAAGGTGAATAATGTCATCAGCTGACCTGTTTTTTTTAAAAAAAATTAACTAAAGAAATCTTTCCATTACAACCAACTATCAAAAATATGCTGATATATTTTACAAAACATGTTTTTTTGCAGATTTTCTATTGAAAAGAAATATTCAAGGAAGGGAGATTTCCTTTTAGAAATATTTGTGGGTCCACTGAAAATCTCAGAATGAAATGTTTGGGTTTCCAATATAAGGTCATCATATTTTGATATGATGGTGAAAGAATTCTGCTTTTTTTTATAGCCCTTTCCATGCCCAAATTTCACCAAGAAAATCAACAATTAGATATAAATAAGAAACAATAGTTATTAGTTTTCTAAAAATAAAATTGTAAGAACACTTGTAATTCCTGGCCCTTTCCTCTATATTTTAGGTAATATAAGAACATGATTAAGTGTCTCAAAGCGTACTCCTGTTTAGTTGCTCTGTAATACAAGCATAGCAACTAGTCCAGCCCTTCTAGAAACAATTACATCAAGGAAGAAGTGATAAGCCGAAATATAAGCTGAGAAAAAGAAATATTCCTTAGTGTGATCAAGTATCTTGTAAAGAATTTAATGGTGAAATTGAGTATTTTTTAATTATGTATGTTTTTTAGTAAAATCCAAAGGAAAAACCCTGTTTTCCTCAAGAACCTCCAAAAATAACACGTGACTTGAAAGAAAGCAAAATTTATACAGGCCATAAACTGGCAGTCAACTTCCTACTCTTCATCCTGAAGCTCTCAAAATGACATGGCAAACTATGAGAAGCAGCAGGAATTTTCTTCCGCTTCCAGGTAGTGCAAGAAGTCTTTCTTGCTGTATATCTCCTTTTGAATTTGCCTCTGGCTTGATTCCAAACACACTCTCAATCAAGCATTAATTTAATCAAAATTAATTTTTTCATAATTAGGAAAGCACAAATCTCACTATAGCCTCCTGAAAATCTGCCCCTTCATTCAATGAAAAGAGAAAGAGACTCATTCCAAAAAGAAGAAAAAAAAAAATCCTGTGTTCTGTGCTGTCTGGACAGTACACTGAATTTCTCACCATTTTTTGTCAAATATAAGGTCAGTTCTTGAATGGGTTAATAAAACAGTATGAAATCTGCTGTGCACCAAAAGTTGTGTAAATGGACTGCACAGCTAAGCCAGCCTCTCATGGTGCGGGATACTCAAGGACATTAAGAAAAGGGGAAACCCTGCATCTGCTCTGTGTTTATAGACAGGCATAAAATGATTATTGCAAGACTTGTAGATAATATGATCCAATGTCTGTACAAACCTCTGGAGTATCCAAGGAATTCATTTTAGTTTTGAGAAGGCTTTGATCTGTCGACATTGACATTTTCGGTTCTAAATAACAATTAAGCCATTAGAACAGTATGACTGAAGCCAAGTTTTCTGTAGATTCCCACCCCACAGCAATAGATGTCAGATTGTAACAAAGAATAATTCACATAACAAAAGAAATAATCCAAATTTTGCTCATCAAAAAAACCCTAACATAAAAGCTAATCCAAAAATGACATCTGCAGTTTTAAGCAAAGCAGTGTTATTTGAGTGATTAGATATCATGTTTGACCATAAAGAATTCATAGCCTCCCTTTGTTCCAAGAGCTGTCTAAACTGTGAATTTATATTAGTGATTTGTCCAATATTTTAGACTGAAGTAGAAGTAATGAAATGTGTCAATAATTTGTTACTTTAGACTCCTTGCCTCAGAAATCTGTTTTTAATTCTGTCTGGACTAACATCTACTTCTAACAAGCTTAGCTATTTCAACATATCCAAGGCCAAAAAAACGAATCTATGCTAAATTGAAAATCTGGGGAACATTTCAGCAACTCAATTGGAAATAAGAATCATTAGCACAATTTCAACTCCAAAACTTAGCAAAATATTTATTGAACATAGGAGTTTACCCCTAGATTTTGTGTCTTCTTCAGGGAGAGTGAGCTTCAGTGGGATTTCATGATGACTAAGACTAAGCCTGATGATTATGACAACTTCCAGAGCAGCTGCAGCATTCATCCGAAACCTGCACCAAAGCCTTAGGGATAGTGTTGCTCCCATTTGGCACTGCTGGCACATACCAAACCCAGCCTACACCATCAGAGAGCAAAAATGTTCCTTGTCTCTCAGAGTCCCTTGTTTTTCTTAGTAAGACTAAGAGTGATTTGACAGACATGTGTGGGAGACAATTCATTCAAAGAAGCCCAGAAGTCTAGGAAACAGAGATAGGATTGGTTTTCCTGATGATGTCTTGATGAAAGTCAGAGAATAATCTTCAGTCTTGTCTTTTGTTTCGTGCTAAAACACAAATTTTATTTTCAAGTAGTGGCAAGGAAGATTTTGTGACCTGTTGTTCCATGTTCTTTAAGGGAGAACAGTAGCCTTAATTTTCTGTTATGAGTAGGAGTTCACTGCAGGAGTTTAAAATAAATATTGAAGGCAATCATTATTTGTAGATTTTCTTTTGTAATTTTTTTCATTTCAAATCTGAAAATTTTAGGATGTACAGCTTAAAGTCTTCCCATTACGTGTGTTTGTCACTCCGAGAGTAACAATATCTAGTATTGGCAATACATAAAGAGTTCTTGAACTTTATAGAAAACTTGGGATATATTTATTTTGAGAATTTAGCCATTACTTTAACTTATTGTAATCCATGTCACTCAATTTACCCTTGATCTGATTTGATTGTTAAAGCTCTTTCCTTAAGATCTGTTGGGAAGCCTTCATTTGACAGCTGTTCATTTTGCTAACTGACTCTTCTGTCTAATCCACAAAATCTGGGAATTTTATGGTGGACGTGAAGTCTAAACAGTCATCCAAGTTGCAAAGTTTACAGGTCCTGAAGAAATTCTTCTTGGAACAGTAATGTTAATATTCTCTGTGTGCTCACCTAAATCTTTCCTGAACACTTTTCACCACTGGCAGTCAAAAAGAAATCAGTCGATCCCAGTAGGTCGACTGTAATTTGGTGCACTAAACCAAAACCAAAATCATTAATCTCAAAGTGATTCTAGCCTTAGACTTACTTACACAAGAGCATTGCAAAGAATTGCTAAGCCTGTACTAAGCATTGCTCCTATTCACTAAGACACAAAACGCTCTGCTTGTTCTCTCAGCTGACAAAATACAGTTTAGAGAAACTCTAAAATGTTTTCAAGTTATTTTTGCTTCCTGTTTCTTTTGTGTTTCTCTTGGTCTTAATAATGCAGAAATGGGAGCATTCAGGAGTAATTTTTTTCATTGTGTCCAATACTATAATATCCAAAGAACCCTAAATGCAAAGTTTAAGTCTGATAATAGTTTAAAAAATAATAATCCAAAAGACTTCAAGAAAAAACTTTAATTTCATTAATCAGTTTTACTTGTCCTTCCTTGAAGCAAAGAATATTAATCCTTATCAGTTTAAAGTTCTAGCATGTTTATATGATCAAAAGATCTGAATAACCACAGTGCAAATTCTGTGGTTTTTGTTTGCTACTCTAGCAAATCAACCCGCACCTCTGCAGTAATAATATCCTCCAGGAATTCCAACCAGCTCAAGCATGATCTCCACTTCCTGAGAGCATGTGGCTGTTCTCAGGCTGTCGATTTTTCCAAGGGTATCTTTATTTGATCTCATGAAACACTTCTGTCCCATATGAGGCCAAATGCATTGATATACAATTTCTAAGTAAATCCCTAGAACACTTTTTTAATAATGGGGTTATGCTAACCATGGCCCAGTCCTTGGAGAACTCTTTTGTACTAAGTGAAACCATAAAAATAGCTGCTTAAGCTTCTCCAGTTTCTAACTCCTCTTTCCTTATCAGCTATGGACAAATATTGTTTGGCTTGGTGCCTTGTCAACAATATCATCCCTTGACTCCTTAATAATCTTTCCTATGGTGGTTAATGCATTCTTTAACTTTTTGTTTGATTTCCAAGCCACCTGCATTGATATTCAAGCCCTCTCAGCCTTTTGTGGTTAGAAATACATTTACAACACAATCATTCTACACCTTTGTTATTCCCTCAGGTTTGCTTTTAAACTTTAGACTGTCCACACCACCAGCCATGTAACTGTAGTTTGTAAAAGAAACTTGATAAATGGAGAATTCTCAAAGAAAATTGATTCCAGCAGAGAGTTCACATAAACTAGAGCAGTTCAAAGTGACATACATTACACTGAAACAAATTTTGTTTTGATGAAAATTATGTATCTTTTGGCTTGATGGCTATTCCTATAGGGATTTAGTTTGTGATTGGAATTATTGGTAAAAGCTTAAAAAATTATTTTCCCACTAAATTATTTACTAAAGATGTCACGGTCACTAAACGCATTTCATGTCTAATCAGGTCCTTTACTTTCTCCCACTTTTACAACTGGTTGGGATCTGCCAATTTTCTGAGTCTGGCACTTTATGTCTGACGTTGCTTCACTCTGAAGTACTTGTTGCCTTCTTACTATGACTCTCCACTGCTGAGGTGACCTTCAGTGAGACTGAAATAAGTGTGTTTTGAGAAGATTAAAAAGCCATCCATGTATTATTATTGTATACCTTTCACACAATGGAAGACCCTAAATACCAATTAGAGCAGAAACCTGTACCCACATGGTTCTTTTCTGTACATACAAAGATATAGACAAGGCAGCATGGGTCTTATTAATTTACAACCTGCCAGCAGAGAACAGATGGATGAGACAAACATATTGAGTTGTAAATATGTCATCTGTTCCCAAGAAATCTCAAAGCTCTAATTGGAGTCAAAAGGCTAAATTTACACTGAGTTTATAACCAATGAAAGGATGAGAAAAGTTCACTAATCACCGTTTTTTCATCAAAATTGAGACAACAATTTTGCCAGATAGATATCACATTGACACAAGTGCTGTTACATTAGAATATGAAAAGACTGATTCAACTACATTTGAAAACTTAAGCAATAATATAAAAATAAATTAGTTGTTCTTAATTGTCTCAAAAATCATGCTGTAATCATGCATAATAGTTTGAATCTCCATAGCTGGAAAAACTGTGTGACTGTTTTTGCAAAAGTATCTCAACTAATGTTTTTCAAAGTTATTTGTTGAGGTGTGTGGATAATCTGATATTAAAAGGAGTCAAACCTGACAAGTTGGCAGCCATTCTGTTTCAAGCAGGTGTGTTGCTCACATATATTGCCCCAGCTAAGGCACAGCACTATTTCACACAGTCCTGCTGGATCTGAAGCAGCCTCCAGGCCTTTGAAAATCATGCTAGCAAGGGATGGGACTTAGACCCTCAGATGGGAAAAGGAAAGTAAGAGCTGGAAGCCCACAGCAGTTTAAATCCCACATGAATTTCCACTCAAGTGATGGCAGCTGTCCTGCTCAGTGTACTGAGGGCACAGTCAAAGACCTCCAACCCCTGAGGTTTGCTATAAACAGCTGTGGGTGGTACCTTGCTTGTGGTTTGTGTGCTCTCAGCACAGAAGGGAGTATCCAGCCACACTGACCAAAACATTGCACAGACAAACTTTACAAGAAGTAATCTTTCCTGAGATCAGCAAGCATTGCAAACTTGGGACATAACATTATTGCTTGGTGAGTTATGAGTAAAGCATGCAATAATCCCATATGTACTGTTTAGTCCTGTTGCAGAGACTGAAAAATGAGGAGTAATATGATAAAGTTTTATCCTTTAAGAAACCATCTTTTAAATAAAGATTTCTATGTCTGTTTTATCAAGCCTTCTGTGTTCTTTTATTTTTGTCTTTCTTTCATGCTTTTAACTTTTCCTTTGAAAGTAAACTGACACTGCAATGGTAGTCTAGCACTTTGTGTCATTTCTCATGAAGACTGCAGCGTTTCTCTCTCCTCTGGACAACTGATATTTGCAGGTAAAATCAAACTCCTTCCTGTATTATATTTTTCTGTAGAAGAACCTCTGTGCAGCAGTTAAAGTCGAAGAAAAGGGATAAAAGCAGGTCCAGAATGTAGGGATGATTTCAATGAATATTGATCAGGAACTTCATTCAGAAGCAACATCTTTTATTTAATGACTGTAGACTTCTCCCAATACTTTTTCAAAATGCATATTTTAAAGCACTTGAATTTTTAATATTTCCAAAGCTCCTGGCCAAAAATATTTTTACACCCTTTGGTGCAGGAAAGACAAAGACAGAGAACAATCATTCCCTGCTCTACTCCACCTATTATTTAAATGAACTATGTATTGCTTCCTTTATCTCTTGCTTATTAGAGGTTCCTTCCTCATTTCTTGTATAGAAATTGCTCCAAACCTTTAATCACTCTTCTTGTCCTCCTCTTTTTGACCTCCTCTTCCTCTTTCAGCTGCTATTGTATTCTCTTTTTAATGGAGGCAACATAAATGCAGCCAGAATTCAAGATATAAGAACCTCATACATTGCTGGCAGAAGGTTTATCATTCCTGCTTTGTTTTCTTTTCTGTTCCATTCCAACATTTGATTTGCATTTCTGACTACTGTTGAACAATGAGCTGACCAGATAACAAGGTAAACTCTAAGCTTCTCTCATATGTCTCTCTCCCACACTTGCATATGCACTAAAAGAGTTGCAAATCCATGACACAGTCACAGGGCAGATTTTTTCAAATGCTCTTAATCAGAAATTTAAATAGAATTTTGTAAAGCCAGAAAATAAAGTCTGTAACAACATTTTTCATTCTACTAGGAATAAAATTTATAATCTCTTCTTGTAAATTATTTCAGACAGATTCTGGAGTACTTTTAATAAGAATTTTACTGAAAGCTATTTGCTTTTTAAATCAAAGTTTCAATTCTATCTCTAAAGAAAAGAGAAAAATCCTACTCCTTTTACCCATGTAAGTAGATTTTCTAAGGCATTCTCTGCACTGACTAGCACTGACCTAAATCCAGCATAACAATTGGATTAAGCCAGTATTGGTTTAACTGGAGTGGATATAGCTTTGCAGTTAGGTAGCACTTTGGCAAAATTATTTCATGAGAAATTTTTATGTGACAAAAGCAAAAAATTTTTAACTGCATTTGCAAAATGTTTGTTAGAACAGTGGATGTGTTCTCCATTACACAGTCTTTACAAAGTACATGTAGTTTGACCCTGAAATTACTTTACAGTGTGAAGCAAAGCCCAGAAAAGTCAGTGGGAAATCTTCAATTTGGCCCTGTATTTGCAAATTCATTCCTCTCTTCGGACATATATGTGCAAATTTATTTGACACCAATGTGCTAAAACCTACTGTCTTTTCTACCAATTAGTTTTGACTAATTCACTTGATGGAGTATGAGTTTTTCCACACATATCTAAGATCAGAATTTGGCAGTGTGTTGACAATGTATCTTAAGATATAAGATATTGCATAACTTTTCTCATATGGTGCACTGCTGAACAAATATTTTCTCTGAGACTGAGATCAAGTTGCTTCGCATCAATTCCAAATAGGAATAGAGGAATATTTAACTTCAGTACTCGGCTTTTCCTTAACACACTCTGTGTGAAGGTCACGTGTTTGTGTCAAGAACAGTATGTCAGAACAGTAACCTTATACAACTGTTATATATTGTTAAGTTGCCATAGTTGGTACCTCCAAGTCAGTAGAGATGCTTGTACTTACTGGCACTGGTCTTGGTGGCTACTGGGCAGTCAGCACCCTTGAGAGCAACTCCTCATTCTTGAGAATTAATCATTCAGAAACTGCATGGTAAATAGCTTTCATTCCTACCCAACAGGAAAATTGTCATTTGAACCATCAACAACACTAGTCTCTCCGAGAAAAAGCCATCAGAATTGGACCATTGCGCAAAAAAATACTCACAAAATGTACAACTTAACATTGGCACAGGAGCCTCATTGATATCTATCCTGTGGTCTACAGGGAAAAACCTTAACAAGAAAACACTGACTCTTGCTTGGAATGGTGTAATGTAGGTTTATGCCACTCTGATGAAACTTATGCAAGAACAGGAGTTGTCCCAAGGCCTGGAGATGACTGGCAGAGAAGGCAAGGCTTGCAAAGACTATACTGCTTTATTTCAGTGGAGCAGTGCTTGATGAAACATGAAAGTAAATCCCCACACAGGGGGCTAAAGATAAATAACAGTAGCATATTCATGTATGACCACCTGTTTGCATATTATAGTTGTCCTCAGTTCCATGAAATACCAATGCCAATGGCTGGTTATTTTTTATTCTTGAGACTTGAAATTATTCATCTGTTCATATCTTGAACCTGTTGCTGTAGCAGCTGCAGTGCTGCATACACTCTCATGCACACACATGTTGCTCCGTTAAATAACTCACCACTGGACAGAAAATTAGAATATTCAAACTTCTAGTATAAGGCAGTAGGCTGGCAAAACAGACATCTGGATTTTATATTAACATTTAGAGAGTCTGCTTTCCAATGCTTCTTTATTTATGTTAAATGAAAAAGCAAGTACATGATAAATCTTTAGAATATATTTATGTTGCACCGAAGCCACAGAAGTATGATCTAATTCAGGGTTTCTGCTGAGATCTATGTGAACAAAGTGTTTGTTTTAACTCTCCTGAGAGTCCCACCTATGAGACCCGTGGGAAAATGAGCTTGAGATGGCACAAGGCACTTCCTTGTGACAGTGAGGCAACAAGAACTGCTGGTGCTGAAAGGAGGTGGGTCCCATGTAGTAGGAAAACTGGGAATGATTATCTTGGCAGAGGGTTGTGTTTATTCAGCATTTGCCACCAACAGGACTACTGCGTTCTTGTTAAGATTTCTCCCTGTAGACTGCAGGATAGATATCAATGATGAAGACATAGAGCCTCAGGGATGGCTTTTGATGGCACATTTCAAGTTGCAGTTGCCATTTTAAGCTTCTTAGTCATTCCAGCTTGAGCATGGAAAGAGGCTATTGGCCAAATAACCTATAGCTCAAATAGATTCCTCTCCAACTTTCAAATCATCTGCTTCATCATATGGGCCACAAGATTCAGGGAGCAAAAAAAAGAGGGGAAGGAACAAAAGATTACCTCACTCTAACTGCTTCAGCTTCCTTTACTTCTCCGAAGCTGTAATTTCACCAGCTTCATGTTTCCTTGCCTCCCAAAGAAGATATGTTGGAGTTTCAGCTGCACTGTCCTTGGGCACTCAGGTTCCTCACTCTTTCACACTGCTTGATTTTCCAGTTGCTGCCAGATCCAGTCCACACCACCTGGATGTTAAATCCTGGATTTTGCAGCTATGTCTATTAGTAACAACGGACTAAGACCCTTGCTGCGTGTCCCCAAACAGTAAGGACAAGAAGTCAATACCCTGCCCAAAGATGTAAGTCTGCTGAAAATGAAAGAGTCTCAGCTGGTGAGAAATTGAGGGAAAGTGTTTGTATCCCTTTGATCCATCTGTTCCATGGCCTCTGAAGTCATTTATGCCTATTTTCCCAGTGGTTTTAGTATATTTTCACAAATAGAGCAACTGAGGAATCTTTTGAGTGATATGAACAAATAAGACCCCAGAACACTTATATCATGTTTGTTTTGTTATTCTGAAATGTCTTTGCTGACATTTATGAGGAAGAAAGTTTTATTTTTCCAGCATGTTCTGTGGCATTCTGGTAGCTTCAGCTGAACATTTTCCAGGACTCAAGACAAATTCAGGCTGGGTCAAATAATAAATATTTCATGCAGCATATTTTAGAAATAGAATGGATCAGCAAAAAAATGCAGAATTACAAAGCATTATGAATTAAATTGAGAATCAAACACCCTTTAAAAGTCCTGCCAGATACTGTAATATATCTTGGATTTACATTGAAAAGATAAGGCTATGACAAAAGTGTGTTTTGGAGATATTTGAGTGATCAGATGAGTGTCTGAGAATAAAAATAAGATGTAAAAATCCGACCTTATTTAGGCATACATAGAGGATTTACTTTTGAAATTTGATTGCTTAAATTCACTTGATGGAAATTATTCAATTAAAGATCATGCATTTCATGAATATGTTTTCAAATGTCACTAAAAATTACTTGATATTGATTTTCACCTGGGAATATTTAATGTCTGCTAAAATTACCCCAAACCCTTAAATTATATCCAAATAACAAAACATATCCTAGTATGTGAGTTTAGACAAAGCTGATCTACTGAAACATGCTTTGATTAACAATTTTAACTCATTTTAGAAGTTTCAGTTCTGTTGTCAATGCTTATGCTACTTCATGTTTCATTCCATGTGTATCCCAGTGCCTTGCAAAACAGAAAGATACATGATGCAAAACCTTACCTTCATTCAGCAGTCTGATTCCTTACAACTCTGTTACTCATTGGATTATCTGCTTCATCACTCGCCCTGGACTCTATGACAATGTAGCATAACTTTAGGACAATTTATGACGGCTTAAAGGGATGACTCCACAAACGGTAAGGCTTACAACTGCAGTGTTTGACTCATAGGCATTCTATTGGCATTTTCACAGGGAGAAACCATTGACCAGGGCTTTGAAAATCTCTATTTTGGACACTGGACTGTGTCTGTGGTAGTGGAGTAGCACTGGAGACACTTGAAGGTGAGTATAACTGAGTAATTAATGCACCTATGCAAGTTTCAGTTCCCAACTTGATTTGTTTAGGGCCAGCTCTGCAGTTATGTCCTGTTGTAGATGTGGAGATACAACTCTTTCTCTAGCTGTCAGCTCACTAAATTGCCAAGCATTAATAAATTTCATAAACAAAATTAATGATATAAATATAAATACCAATGTAATAGGAATAGTTTGCCTGCATTTATTTTTTGAGAATCAGACATAAAGTCAAAAAACTCCTCTATTGATTCAGTGGATGCAGATTAGCAACGCTGCCATTTAATTTTTTATTCAGTACAATGTTCTTTATTATGAATATTAAATTTCAAGGGTGGAAATTATTTCTTGATTTGAAGTTAATTCTGGGTGAATATATTCAATCAGAGAAGGAAAAAAAATCAGAAAACTTCACATTGATATTTGGAAAAGCATTTCTATTCTGAATTTTTAAGGATTTGCATTTTGAAAATTACAATTATTTTCTCCCAAATATAAATCATCAAATGTGTTTATTTTTGTTTGAAACAGTTATTTTCCCCATTCTGTACAATATACCTGTACGTTACATAGAAAAAAAGGAAAAATTTCTAATGTTTAACTTCCAGACAATTATATAACAATTGTAAATACTCATGTTTACATGTATGTCATGCAGTGTCTCAAAACCAAATTCTTGTTAAGTTGTCAAAGCTACTATTTTTGACACAGAAATTTGCTCCCTAGCATTTACCTAACTCTGCAAGATAGTGAGTAACCTTTGTATTATGATGACAGCATCAATTCACTTGAACAGTCTTTGCATATACATGAGACAATGTCCCTGAGTGTGATAAATTCATGAATAGGAAACAAAAATTTGGGAGTGTAGACCTCAAATTCAGTTTACTGTTTCCCAGTGAATATTTAGTAGGGGAAGAGTGCATCCAATTGCTCCTATTTCAAGGCTTTGGAAAAGAATTTCCAGTCAGTGTATTCTGGTTTACAGAAATAACTCTCTCCAAGAATAATCTCTGAGGGCTCTATTAAACAACAAACAGTTCCTAAACTCTCTGAGCAGAAGCCAAGGAAAGGCCACAAGTGACACAAAGACTGGCTCTGTACACAGATGGCTGATTTGGCAAGACAATAACCAACATACTGAAGAAGGCCTCTTTTGGTTTTCATTTCCTTTAAATCTCTCTCAGCACTGAAGCTGCGAGAATTGTAGGCAAGCTCGTGTAAATAAAAGTGTTCAAAACAATTTCTTGTCTCAGAGCTACTGCCAAAGGTGGGGTAATTGCTTGAACCGGTTGAGGTGACCAATACTTTGGTGAAAAAAATTATTTTAATCCAACATCACAACAGCTCTTTTTTACATTTGTTGCTATAAAAATGGTCTCAAAAGAGATGGTATAATTATTTTTATACTTAAAGCCTTATTTTTTTTTCCATAGGTGGAATCTTCCTTTAACTGGGAAGGCACATGGCCCATGATGTTCTTTGTGTTTAATTTTTCCCCATTTTTGCTTTGTTTCTGTGTGTATCCTCAAAGACCTTTCTGGCTGACCTGTGTGCCTGTTGGCTGACATCAGCTGGGAGAGTCAAAGTGTCTTGAGAATACCCTCATCATTAGGACCAAAATGTTCAACCGATAAAAGAGCCAAATAACTTCTGGACACTCAAGTACAGATTGTCAAAGTTATAAGAATAGATTTAGAAGAACCTATTTGTACCTTTACCAAAAATGCAGACAGAATATAGCAAGAATAATTTAAAGTATCACTAGAAAAACTCACATATATTTTTAATTTAATTATTTAATAATCCTTATTACTATATTATAGCATCATCTCCAGATTTTTCGTGTACTGATTTCCTTCTAGTAAAAGGCTGTAATGGAGTAAAGAGAGAGCCAGCAGGACACCAGCCATGCCAAATTCAGGACAAGCAAAGAACTGACACTGACTAGGCAGCAAGTGTAAGGATTCTGGAAATCTTTACAGTTTTGTAGGGTTTCTTAAGATTTATAAAAATAAATTCATTTTAAAAGCCCTAGAATAAAAAACTAATATTTAGAAACAATGTAATGCTGTAGCTGGAAATAACCTGGAATGTAGAGACAATACCTAAAAGCCTCATTTGGGAGAACTGGTTCAGTGTGATGCAGGAGTTGGGGCAGCTCCATTGACATCACTGGAGTCACACTAACCTAAAAGGACAGCTTACATATGGAATCTGCTTTGAAGAGTTCACATTCTTCTACAAGATATGAAAACAACTGGAGTCAGTCCCAATACCAATATGCTTCGATACCTGTAGTATATAAAACTGCAGGTGGATTCCGTGGGACAATGTGCATCTCCTGGTTGGCCAACAAGTGATACGTTGGTGAGTTTAAGACAAATTCTAAAAAATGTCACCCAAGGACTGTCCTAGTCCTCAGTGCCTTGCAAATCAGGTCATTGTCACAACAAGGAAAGATAATCAGGTCTTTAGGTGCATCCTGTCCCCACACACACACTCTCCCTATTTATTGTCTCTAAGGGAAAATATGATTTGTCCTAAGATCAGAACATCAGGTGGGAATTGCAGGAGGAACTCTGTGGATGCTTGCATAATGGATGTATTCCAGGTTGTGGAAGCTGTGATGTTTGGATTGACTTTGGTATACATGGACCTGAAAAGGGATATAAAATTCTGCTGGAGATGGGGCCAACTGGGCCAACTGGCCTGATGTTGCCAGCAGCTTCCAGGTTGATCACACCCCAAGCAGGGACATCTGCAGGTTACATCCAGCCCGAAGACAGGGAACACTCACTTTTGAACAGTAAAAGCGCTACGACCTAGTCACTTACAGAGATAAAATCCCAAAGTATCTATATAGATGCTTTGTTGCTTTGTAATTGTGAATTCTGCAAGGTCAAAGACTGTAAACCTGGACATTTCTAGCTGAACCTGCTCATATTATAATATTTGAGACCTGCTTATATTATATGCTGCAATGACAATATTTAGATATTATATTAGCAATAAATCTAATCATAATCATCCACATCATCAGTGTGATATTTCTTGCACCTGACTATGTTCTCTCTACTAGTTTGCACAGTCTTTATTAATTCTCTCATAAAAACGATCAATTTTCAGCCTGCTGTTACACACTGTAGAAAATGAACCCTCATCAAGACTGTGGTTCTCAAAGGCTGCTTGGTCTTACAAGAGGGCACATCACCATAGAAAAATTACACACACCCCTGTTAAAAAGGCTAATTCTCAGGAGTTATTTTGAGACCAATCAAAAAAGATTCCTAGAACAAACATGTCTTTCTTCTCTCCCTGAAGGACAGGAAGGACTGTATCATGAAGAACTCAATGCAGTTGCCCAAATAAAGGCTTCTGGTGCCATTTGAGACATCCTAATGTAGCTAAACAAGGTGTCACAGGTGATAGGCCCTACAGGAGAACTGCATTGTTGTGGAGCAGCAGTTGGAGGCTAAGTGCCCTATGTGACTCACCTCTTCCCTTTAGGCAGATGAAAGGAGACTGAATGCTAGCATCTTTATTAATAATAAGGCATCAGAGAATAGAAACGTTCTAAAAAATAAACGTATTCTTTTGACATCTCTAGCTCTGAAATGAAGATCTTAGCTCATCCTAGCACTAGTATTTTACATTCAGTTGAAGTTGAAAATAACTTTGGAGAACTATTTTGCCATGACAAAGCTGGGAGTCAAATGTTCTGGGAAATTCTTTTATTAAATTGAAAATAAGAGAAATTAATATAAGTATCTCAAATTCAGTAAACTCTTGGGGACAAGTTTTAGAAACAAATCAATGGGATGCTAGCTAGATAATTGATGATTCTGGATTTTCTTTGGGTTTATGTGACCTACTTTGTAGATATTTAGCTGACAAAGTGCTAATGTAGATGATTTATGACTGATAATGTTCTTATGTTTTAGGGTTTGCAAGAAATGTTCACTACTATGTCCCACTGGCTTCAGGATAGCATCCGGTCTTCTCTGACTCAACGCCAACAATGATAACTCATTTCTTCACCATGTTCCATTTTGGTTACAGCAATACGATTTACTGAAACTGGAAAACATCAGCCCTGGGAAAGTTGCAGCTGGTACAGATGCAGGAGCAGTTCACTTCCTCAGTCCCCTCAGTCACAAACCATGTTGATTTGCACTTGCAGCCCACACACCATCTAAATTGGTCTCTAGAGGTGACCTCCATTTTCTCACCAGTTAAATAAAATCATGTGGGTCTGTGTGACGCCTGTTTGGGACACTCAGGCCATGCAATTGGTGAGATGAACCCAGGCCTAAGTGAGACTGTGGTTTCTATGCCATTTTCTTCATGAAAGGCACACCTCAGTCCCTTGCTGAACTTATTCCTTGTATAGAAAATTACTATATTAATATTTATTTTCCAATTTGGGAAGCCAAAACAAAAAAGTGGGTTTTGTATCAAAGTATCAATATTATCGAATATAATAAGATTATTGTATAATTTGATATTATTATCAAAGATGAGATTTTTTTTCACTTCTTATGGGATGGAGGAAGTTCCTGGGTATGGAGGCAACTCAGAGTTACACTATAAATTAAGATTGCACCTAAATGTAAGGCTTACTAGAACTTAATTGAAAACATTCAGTAAAACCTTGATGGATTTTTACATATATTTATAATACATGATGATAATAGATGTAGATTATCTCTTTTTTTAAAATATCCTGGGCTTGTATACACACATAAGTATATCATAGAATAATAGAATAGTTTCGGCTGGAAGGGACCTTAAAGACCAACTAGTTTTATCCCTCCCGCCGTGGGCAAAGACACCTTTCACTAGACCAATGACTATTTTCCCTGTGTATGCATAGCCATTGCTATCAGTTTAGTCTGCTTGCTGACAGAGAGATATCCAACACCTGAAGGAAAACTGACTTTGTTGGCTTGATTTTCAGTACTCTTTTAAGGAACATTTTGTGCATATTTTGCAGTAGTTGGAAGTGGATTACATGCAAAAAGATCTGTTTTCTTGTTCCTTTTGTCTGTCACCTAATTTCTACTTTGAAAATGCCTTAATCCAAAGAAAACTTGAAAAGGAACCTTTGTCTAGAGGGTGTGTACTGTATTTTGTAAAGTCACTGATATCAAAGTGCATCCAATTTACCTCAGAATATATAAATTTTAAAAACCCTACAAATATTTTTAAAACATGAAAGAACTATGTGCTAAGAAAAGTATGTGCAAAAAAAGTCAGACAGAAGAAAAAGGAGAAAAAAGAGGAAGGGTAAAGAAAGAGAATGTCACCACAATAGCCATACCAGCTGAAATCTTGATAACAAAATATGTAAATAATTTCTAAAGTATACTGTAGCTTATGCACTAGCCACAGGGTAATAAAGACCTCACATAAGCAAAGACATTACTGGACATCTAATCTTCATAGACAGATCAGTTCCATATAGTCCCAAAGTTCATAGAGGAGCAGTCAAATACATTTATTGTGAACATATTGCCAAGTATAGACAGGGTTCAATTGTTCAGAATGGTTCCTGAGGTCATTGAATATCATTTTGTTAAGGCTTCCAGCTGGCAAATTCATTCCCTTACTCTGTTCTTTATTCTCTTGTGTTTATTTAATAATTGTACTCATGACAGCAGAATTACTGAACTGGCCTGTGAAGCCATGAGATGGTTGTTTTCAATGAAAAATGTGTGAAAATTATTAGCTGGTCTGTAAGTGATTCAGATTACACAGTTCAGTCCTGAACGCATGTTTATAATTAATTTCCAACCTCTAATTTGAATTTTTCATGGCATTTTCTGCTTCTGAAAGTCATTGTCCAGGAAAAGGAAGTGAAGCGTTTTACTGGATTTTAGTATCAAACAATAAAATTAGAGACTACATTTGTAAATTGTGGCTAGCTGTATTCTGGGAAAACATGGTGGAATTAGAGTCAGCATTTATTGCACTTAGGCCATAAGACTAGCTGTGTATTGAGAATGAGCTCTTTGCTATCACAGACAGTCTCATTAGCTGATCCACTGTCTACACCATGACAGCATGGGGGCCTTTAACTATATGAACATTAGAAGACTTGTACCATTGAGCAGTCAGATCCTTTTGCCTTCAAATCTGACACCACTGTCCTTGTTTTGTCTTGGCAAGTGTAAAGTTGAAAGCAGCCCATGGTTGAGAATCTCACCAGCTACAGGGCTACACACGAGTCTTTGAAGCTTGCACAAAAGACAAGAATAAAGAAATCCAGTGGGGTCTGAAAAGAATGGTAGTTTCCGTGCAGTAATGAGGGATGTTATCTTCTGATGTTTACATGTAAGTATTTCCACAAGAGGCAGATGATTGCTACAGATCAATGGGGATCAAGCAAGAAGAGTCCTGGGCAAGTAAAGGCACTGAGAATCAGAAAGTATCTCTCACTGCTGACTCTGACAACCTACATATTAGTAGGTATCTAACTCATAGATATCTGAGATATATCTCATATCTCTCATATCTGAGATATCTGTATTGAGGTGGCCTCCATCCTCTCCTTAAGGTAGGTGAGTTTTTCTTAGCTCTTGTTTTATGCGTTTTATGTGTCTGTTTCACGCGTTTTATGTGTCTGTTTCACATGGCTAAAAAGCTGAGTAACAGAACCAAGTTCTAAGAGGGCAAAAAAAGCCTCTCCACTTCGTGGAGGGAGAAGTTTATTTTAGGATTTTATTTCTATAATGACTTCTACATTACTCTGGCAGAGGATGTCTGCAGCAGCAGGTGGACCTCTTTTTTTCAGGACAGTGGAGAAATTTACACAATAGCATTTCTCTTATAATTTTACTATTATTTTTTAAGTCCTATGTCTCCAAAGAAACGTGTCCTAAATGTTCTAAAGCATTTGCTCCTACTAACTTGTTGTTTGGTTTGTTTTCTTTTCCTAAATAGCTACTGTGGGTTTTTGTACAGCAGCACTGAAACTACCAGGTTTGCAGTATCTCAGGTTGCTGCAGTAGAGAGCATTGGTTTTCATTTGGACATTTATATTCCCAGTTGCCCAGGGCTAGCAACGTTATGTTTAATGAAAACATATATTGTTCAGAAATGGATGACTTGAGATTTCTTGGATTTTCCACAAATTTGGTATTAAGAAATGGTTGGATAAAATCCAGAAACATTCCAGAGAGCAGATAAGGACCTTACTGCTGCATGTCTCAGCCTGCAGAGGGCATGTCCTAGTGGGCCTGGGTCCAGGGCCAGACACTAAAGATTCAGCAGACAGATCTTTTATTGCATTTTCCTTTTAATTTTTTCTTCTTTCCCTTAGCATTTGTTAAATTTATACAGATTTAGTAAGACTGTTGAATTCTTGTTTTTCTGTTGAATTTGAGGCCACCTGTTCCTACTCTAGCAAGTTCTGCTTACACTCCATGACATTCTCACATTCTCAGATTGGTAAAAATATACATTATATAGGAAAATGATGGTTCCAAACTTATACTTAATGATATTTTCTCATTTGTTTTGATGCGGTCTGGAAGCCAATATTTCTGTGTCTGGCAATTAGGACTCTCAGACAGAGATGTCATGCTCATGGTACTGTAATTTTTGGCTTTTTTCTTTCCTTTATTGTAAATCCTTTACCTCCCTGAAAGTAACATTTTCCAGAAGTGGAAAACTAGTCATCCTAGCTACTTAACAAACAGAAAAACTCTCCAGATGCTACTGTCATGCAAAAGAGTAAGTGAATTTAACATTAAGTATTTAAAAAAAAAAAGTTAGGGTTGAACCAGTGCTTCACAATAAACTTCTGCTGCTTCAGAGTGTGAACTCCAAAATGAAAATGTAGCATTGAAAATGCTAGAGTATGACAGGTTATAAAAGATAATTTTTTTCTTGATGTTGCTAAGTTGATAGTGGATAATTTTCCTTTAAAATACATATGGAGTTGATTTATGTCAGGCACTTTTCTGATACATAGAAAACAAACTAGGAAGACAAAGACATGGAAGTAAGAGAATTTACTTGTTGTATCTATTTTGAGAACATTAAAATCTGGGATGATGTCTTTCCAGCTGTGAAGAAGATGACTGGAGTGTACTTGACTACCTCTAAATTCTTAGACTTCCAATTGAAGATCTTCCTGTGAGAAAATATGTATTGGAAAAGGAATATAGTAATTCCACTAGATTAGGAAGGAAGACTTGAAAATCTACTTTTGCCACAACTTTGCAGACTGAAGTTGTGAACATGACCAAAGCTGCCTTATTCTGTTGGAGCCCTGCAGCTTGAGAGTTTAGGAAGCTCCAGTGAGATATTTTTTTTAAAATTCAGTTCCAATTTTTCTGGAATGAAATGTTTTGAGATGTTCTTCCAAAGGTAATATTGCATATCTATCCATATTATGTATGTCTTCCCTGCTAAAACACTTCAGTTTGATAGTAAAAGCTCCCTACACGTGGGAAATTTTAAGTTCTTAAACAGGTCTTACATATTCCCTAATACACACATCTCTTGATGCTGGGAAAATTCTCTATTTAACTGCAGATTATGCATCCTTTCTTTTAGAATCAAAACTCTGGAAACATGAAGGACCCTTGAACTTGCCTCTGTCTACAGTCAGTGTTTCAGGTGATCCGACTTTTAAGAAAACAGATTTGTCTCTTATTATTGTTCTTCCCCTCCCATCCCCAATAATAATAACAGCAACATTAATAATACCAATAATAATAATGATAAACAGCAGCAACAACGACAAACAGAGATGAGGAGTTTTAGTTTTGATCTGTCGTGCAAGCGGCTGAAAGGAAGCTTTGGTAAAAAAGTTACAAATTTGCCAGATGGCTACCTTTTCTTCCACCTAATTATAATGACAGAATCTTTCTGAAAAAAGGTAATTTTTCCATTTTGTGACTGAATACCAACTCTTAGCATTCATACTTTTTCCTCTCTAACCTCGCAACAATAGAAATGAAACAGGAATTGGCTTATGAGCAATAAGAAACTGGCTTCAAATAGTTCAACCTAAACTAAAAGAAAAATATTATTGCAAGTGATTTCAGTTTTTCTTAATTCAGAAGTGGAATTTTAGTCAGTGTAACCTTGTATTTTGACTTTAGGTACAGTAGGCGACAAAAATTAGAGGCAAGGGCCTCTTGTTTAGGCAATGGGAGAGGAAGGGAAGCAAAAGGAGCTCCTCTAGAGAGTGTCCGAACCGTTGACAAAGAAATTGCTCTCCAACATCACCTTTCTACATCCATTCACTAAATGCAACATGGAACTAGTGGGTACTAATTATAGTCCACGTGGGTCTGTTAAATATTCACCAGGCAGCCAATGCAAAACCTATGCACCATTTTCATGCTCAATTTATAACTTCACTCCTATAATGCCTTTACACATCCCTTTGCAGAGGGGTGCAGTCCCAAGGTAGAAGTAGTAGTCCTATTGCATGAGCTCATGTCAAATACTTTCATCAATCAATACTTTAATACTCTGCTCTGCTTTTCCTCCTATTGAGTAAACCCAAAGGTATAGTATTTTTGGTTTAATAAGACTGGACCTGATCTGCCCACCCAAGCTAAACATATGTTAAATAGAAAACTACCTTCTGGTCAAATTTTTAAATTTAAAATGTAAATTATAGCATTAGGTCATTGGCCAATTTTATTGGTGATTAAGTGATGTTTATAAAGATTTTATTACCAAGTAATGTCTTAATTCAAAGCATGAACAATTTCTAGATCCTTATTTCCAAATTTAAGCACACCTGGGGATTTCTAACCATTGGCAGACAGAAAATTCTGTGTGGAAATCATTGATCCTCTGGGCTGAATTGTCTACATGTGAAGTTGGTGATTAGGCGGCACTTTGTTAAGCATCCAATGTTTCTATCATAAAGCTCTTAGTTTCTTTCTCTCTCATCTTTCATTTCTTACCGCTTAACTTCTATGAATTACATCTGAAATTTTCAAAGATGTGCAATGTTTAAATCAGCAGGACTTGGCTTGCAGACTTTCTGAATGCTTGTACAGAATTCAATTCAGCTGCACAAATATCAACCAGTGTCCTTTACTATATGCTTGATACCAGAAATTTTAAGTTCATAGAACCTGGGAGACTAGTGCACTATGCTGTGCTGAATTCCATTGTTCTTATGTCACAATCACTGGATGTGGGAGTTTTGAGAAATGGGAACGCATATTTTTAGATACCTGTGGGGTTTTTTTAACTGAAGAATAAAAAGTCATTGTGACCTTTTTTGAGAAAAAAATGTATACTACCCTGTGGTTTCTTATAGATACAGGCTAAGAGCCTCCTGAGCTTCCTTGTTCTTCTTTTTTACCTCTGGGCCACAGTAATCCTCCTGCTAACCAGTGGGCCTTCAGGGTGAAGATCTTAGAACCACAGCTGGTCTGAGTGATAAACTAACTTTTAAACCTTAGGAAGATAGCATGCCAAAAAATCTAACAAAATATTCACATTTATGTTAGCATTATGGAGTAGACAGTATATAGAGGCATCAGTCTATAACAATGTTACATTATTGTTTACAATATTCCTAAGTAAATGAGGAATAGGTTAAAAAACCCAAACCAACTAACCAAAAAAAAACACCAAAAAAACCCCAAACTCCAACTTTCAGAGTTAACATGCAGGACAGAAGATAAATGCAAATATCTTTACTGATGACATTTATAGGTTGAGAACTGAGCCACAGAAAGACTGAACCACTTGATATCACAGATTTAGTTTGTGACACATCCTGGGGCTGAGCCCTGATCACTTGGGTCCCAGTTGGAAATGAATGAGTCTGGTTTCCAGAAGCTTCTCTAGATCAAAATGCAAAATCATAACATCTTGTCCCTGATCTGTGTTATACACAGCTAAGTTACACCTACAAAGATTCTGTTATGAAGGAATTACTTGATTTAAATGGGGGCAACCTAGGTTTTTGACCACCAAATACATTCTTGAGCACCTTCAACTTTTAAGGACAGGCATCCATGACACACATCCTCAACTTACTGATACAGTTTCTTGTAGGAAAAGTATGTCATGCTTAAGGTTCACTTCTGAAGTAAGTAGGAGTTTAATCACTTTTTTATGGAATTTGACTTCATCATATTGTGTTCATCTGAAATGCATGCTGATCAGAAAACGTATTTAATGCTGTGCATAACAGGTCTGAGCTCTAAGAGAGGACAGAATACTGATAATTAAAACTAATAATTAAAACAAATAAAACTCAGAAAAATACGTAGCACAAAATTTAACGATAGAAGCATTACTACTAGTGCATTTTCCCTTACATAAAGTCCTGAAATTAGTTTAGATAAAAACCTAAAAACAAATGGATGTGAACTGCCATATAGTAGAAGAAAATTCCTTCCAAAATAGCAAGAACTAACCAGATCACACATCATGAGAATAGGAGGAAAAATATATAAAATATCTTTTACCATCAACCTCTTCCCTTTTATAAAGGTGATATTTTACAGTTATAGTATTTCTAATAAAAATGTATATATTTGTAAGCAGAGTTTTTTTACATATATTTATAATTTTAAAGCTTTATTCTTTTCAATTACCATCTGTAATAAACAATTTCAGCAACTAACCTTATGAACTTCCTCTTAAGGGTATTATGATATTAAATAAATAGCACAATACTAAAGTATTTGTATATAACAAATATATGTCAACATAGTTTTTTTCAAGACAGCATTGGATCTACTATTGAAAAATTTGCAGCTGCTGTATCAATTTGTTTCTTCTTTCCATACAATTGAAAGTTGACATACCCTAAAAATTCCCTTCATCTTTAGTGGCATCTTTTTCAATAATCTCTGTTTTTAAAGAGAAAATGGTTATGCATTAACAGATAGCTGTTGTAGGAGCTATTAAATGATTGTGTGTTTGAGATACTTGAAAGGCCAAACAGCTTGGAGTTAACTTCAGCTACTGATAAGACGAGATATGAACTTGGTTCACACACTGAATGAATTACACAAAGATGATAACTGGCAACAGTTGAGTAAGTCTTAATTCTTTACCTAACCTAGTAAGGCTTATATAAGACTTTGGGGAATAGCTGCAGACTATCTTAAAACTTTCATTTGAAATATTTGTCAGGATTTCCTCTGAGAAGTTTGGAGGAAAAACTGTCTAAGTATGTCTTTCCCACAAGGTCTTCAACCATAATATCTTCAAAATACCTTTTTCCATTACATAAATTTTGTACCTTGACATTTGTACCTCAACATTTATTGTATTTGGCTCTTTCACAAACCACCTCTTTCTTATTTAAAAATTCTCACCGTTATCATTTACATCCCTTCTACATCATGTAAGCTAGCAACTCTTACTCCCCTGTGCATATTTTCATGCACCAAGCTCTTTTAAGTAGCAGAATTACTGGGGTTCTAGATGTTTTGGTTGGTCAAGAGTAGAAGGAAAAAAATATATATAGTTGAATACAAGATATTATTTATTAGGATGTAAAATAATCTCTTGTCAATCAGAATTAGAAAATAATATTTCTGACATGGGAAAGATTTCAACCACTGAAGAACTCGGGAGCAACCTTGAATCCACGCTGGGCCATTATTGCATTAAGTGTACAGAATCTTGACGTTAAGTACAAATAGAGCTAGGGCATCTCAATATGTTTTCAAATGTAAGGTTAGATGTGTCCTTTCAAAAGTCAAAAAGAGAAAGTTGACATGCATAAGAGAAAGAATGAAGGTACAGGCTAAGCTATATTGGTAAAAATTACTGGAGAAAGAATCAAAATAAATGGGGCTGTGTGACATGTTAGCAAAGACTTTGCCATTCCCACTGAGGATAAAATAACAAGGCACAACAGGAAATCTGGAAGCTAGGAAATACAAGTTGTTTTCATTTTATGTTTGTATGGCAATAAAATTACTAATATATATTATAGTACCTTCATTTGGATTAAGTATTCCTCTTTATGTTGGATTCAGACAAGTGTCTAATAATTTAATGACAAGAAATTAAAAGTTAGAAAATGCTAAATAATATACAGACACTGGTGAATACTGATTTAGGTTCTAATTTTTAAGTTAGATTTTTGTGCTTTCACAGGGTGAAATTACCTATAACCTGGCCTTATTTGCAGAAACTTTTTTATTAGGTACTCAAGTACTTCCCAGCCCTAAAAGAGTGAAATTAGCTTTGTCAAAGTAAAATTTCTAAATTGTTTAGCTTTCAACAGTTAAAACCCATTGGATTTCTCTTTCTAAGAGTGTTTTCAATAAAGTGACCATTTAAAACTCTCTGATTCATTTGCAATATAGCTAGACACTAAAAATGTCTGGTTTATCATTATGTTAAATAAATATTTAAGGATATATTTAGGCTATTTGGCTAAAATGGTCTCTTGTCATTTAAATATAAGTGTTAGAAATAATGAAATACAGAAATAGAACAGAAATAATTAGTATGTAGAACTAATTTTACTTCCAGGTGTACATATGTGAGCTTGTTACAAAGTTATGCCTAAAGAAAGCTCTTGAGGAATAATGTAGTAATGATCTTTCATTGACTTTGAGTTAGTATTTGCATTGTACAGCCAGAAAATGCCACAGACTACTTTGCTTGTACTGCGGTAGAAGCAAAGACAAATATTTGCTGGGGGATAGAAGAGGAGACATATTCCCTTTCCCTCCTTCATATCCAGCAGTAATGTGGAGCCTGGAGCCAGAACCGCTGAGAAAGTGTGTTTCTGCAAAGCTACGAAATAAAGATTAAATTAAATTCAAGTCCACCCTGCAAGGAAAAATGGAACTGTAGCAAAAGACAGCACCAGCAGTAGACAGCAATGCACTGCCTCATACATCCAGAATGTTAAGCACAATGAAATATCAGCAATGTGTCCTCTACTGCTGAACACAGACACTCTGACACATTGCCCACGTTAGCAAAACTCTTCTAATTTGAAACACAAAGCATGTAGTCTGTGATAAGGGGACAGATGACTATGGTTAGGACTAAAAAGATTTTTGTAAATATTTTGTGTTTTGTATAGCAATTGTTAATGCATTTGAGTCGTACTTTGTCAGATCCGTTAAACAAAATCTGCTGCTGGGTAACTTGTGGTCAAGAAGATGAGATGAATGTTTTCATAGTTGTGGGTCTCCCAGAATTATTTCATCCCACTTTTGGGGAACAGAAGAACAAACCATTACTTTATCAGTCTGTACAAAAGCTTCTCACCATCTATCTTGAAACTTAACTCTGACACTGATTCTGCTTTTTGCAGAATTCCAGGTTTTCAGATTCTCCTGATGAGCCATAGCTAACATTTTAAAACACGGAGGCTTTTTGTTTATTATTTTCTGCTTGGGCTGGGTTTTTTACTTCTGTTTGGGGGTTTGGGGTTTTGTATTTGGCTACTGGGTTTCCGTCACTTGTGTTGGTACATGTCATCTTGGCACTATAGGCACCTATACATCAGCATCATTTGGTTATTTATGTCTCCCTTTCCTGGTCAGTAATTCAGCCATCAGCTTTGGAAACGTTCAATGGTTCAACCATTCTGGCTCTGCAGACTTACAGGAAGTGTGTGGTAAAGAGTTATGACTGTTCACCTCCCAGCTTACCCATTTATAACTAATTTGCAAGTGTCTGTTAAGAATTCAATTTCCTCATTACCTTAAGGATAAATCCCTGGCAATCTGCCATGTCACTTGTTTCTCTTTATCAGGAAGATTTCCCTTTCTAGTAGGGTGAAACATGACCTGTTGTCAAATGATAATATTTTTTATGTCTTTCTCAGATGAGAACTGTTGGCAGGAGCACGATTACTGCAGCAGAAATGGCCTTTGTTATAAATATTATTTCTGATAACTGACCACAGGAGTTTTGCACTGTGACAGGCAACAATAGTGACCCTTGTGTTTGATCTGGTCTCAGCTGCAGCTCTGCTGATGAGAGTAAGAGAGACGGGGGTGACAATGGCAGTGCATAAATCACTGTTATAATATGATGAGTAGAAAATAATATTAAGAAAAATTTCAGCTTTGGTATGAATCCTAACCAGCACTGTAAACTTAATGTCTGGTTCTAGTGATGCGTTGGTGCCATATCATGAGCAGTGTCTTAATTTTGTCTTTATTTTCCATGAAATACTTAATTATTTACTTCTTAGTCACCACCTATTTGGATATCAGATTAAGACAAAAAAGAAATCAAAAAAAGTAATTGGTCGTCTTATATTTATTGTTCATGGAAGAGAAAAAGCAGTAATGTCACAGACCAGGAAGGACTACAACATTTGTTCTTGTTCAATTCTCTGCTTTCTCGAGACCCATTATGGATATGAAGTGAGTGTGCCGTTTGGCTCAAGCCCCAGTGTCCTGGTTCTGGCCCAGCAGGAGGGCAGGGCATGGCCAAGACATTGTGTTATTCACATTACTACTGCCAGGCGTTGGGAAAAGGGACTCTCTCCCTTCTGGGAAGGTGGGATACTACTGTTTCTGGTTGGGGAAACAAGTGTGGCAGGCACTAGGTGTGTCTGCCACTGCTCAGTGTCTGGGGTTGGTGAGCATTTTGCATGTCAATCACCCTCTCTTTTGTACACAGTTGTTATTAGTACTGTTGCTGTTAATCTTCATTTTCTTATCTCGTTGCAGTTTCCAGTAAATTGTTTTTATCTCAACCAGTGATCACTGCCTTTTTATCTCCCTCTGGAGAGAGGAGGGGAACTGATTATAGTTTCCTTTTCAGTGGGAGTACTTAATTGGGGAATACAAGAATTTTAACTCTTATTCTGCAAGAAAAGTAAAAGAATAGATCCCAAAGTGAACAGAGAAAATAGCAGTCAAATACACATAAGAAATAATACTGAACTACATAACATCACATTTATATATTTTTTTTCTACCAAAATTAAAACTTTAATGTCTGCTAAAGGTCAGTGATACAAATCTGAAGTTAAATGTCTGGTTTTCAGAGGCAGTGGTCATCTGCTTTTCTCATAGACTTCTGAAGATTAGGTATAGAAAATATTTTAAAATCCAAAGCTTTGAACTGGTAGTAGGTTTTAGGCATTTAACCCATATGCATATACTTGTGAGGTACTATGGTGTACCAGATGTAACACTGACTATGCAAGAAATCCATATTTCAAGTACTTGATAAAGAAGGCTGTGTTTGCATATCCAGCCACTCAATGACAATGTCTCCAGGTGGGCCAGGAGAGTAACAGTGATTAACAACTCCCTTTTTGTTGTTTAACGCATCAAGCAAAAGAAACAGCCAGACAATCCTACACTTTACAAAACTTCCGGATTCTGGGAAAATAAAAGATTCACAGCTTCAGACAGCTTCTCTGAACACTGCACCTTGCTCACTTGCACTTTTGGAAAATCCAGGCTGAGTATGGACCTTCAAGTGACCCTGGACTCTTATGGACTGATTCTAAATTAAGCAATGGATGATGGCTTCAGGTAAGATGTCTGAGCTACTGGAAGTAGAATGAAAAGAAAAAATGCTGACACACAGGTGAATCAAAAGTATAATTATGTCATGTGTCTAAATACAAGAAATTTCTCTGAGATTCTTCAAAGAAGAATTGTTGCCATACATCATTGAGATAGTAAACCTGCGGGAAGGCAGTATGGATTACATTTCTTGGATATGAAAGCCCAAGACAGAGATCTACCAATGGGATTTTAAATTACAGGGAACTTCTAAGCCAACACAAATACAAGATCAGCATTAGTCCTCATAAAACATTTGAGAAGCAAAAAAATAAATTAAACAGATAACAAATGTGAAAAATCAAACACATTAAAAACTATAGACAACAAAGACACTGAAATTTGCAGTGAAACCCTGTTGATGAAGAAGGATGAGACTTAAATATTATCAATGAAATGTTTATTTTTAATAAGAAAGGTAATAAATCATAGCTAGGTATATGTAAGAAAAAGAATAATATAATGAAATTACAAATAAATTATGCTGATTTGTTTTGGGAAAAATGCAAGTAAATGAACTTGCTGGTAATATTTCAATAATATGGTAGAAAGATGGCAATAGAAGATCCAATATTTTAGAATATTAAGTGGCTCTAAAGAAATAAAAATATTTGATACTGCATTTCCATCCATGTCACTCTTAAGTATCTCATTGAAAGGGATGATGCTACTTGTCAAATAGCATTCTGAACCTCAGCTGATCTGTATAAAGAACTTTCTTGATCCCTCTGGGATTCCAGCAATGTCCATCTGCACCTTCTCTAGCATGGGATATGATCTGAAAGTTGCAAAATCAGGTCCCGTAGTATCAATTCACATAAAGACAGGTAACAGAATAGAATTTCAAATTAAAATTTGTTACCTGTAGGAAATTTCCTGCTTCTTTTACAAGTCATGATAAAATTATTTGATCATGATGTGCTCCATCAGCTCCAGCCTGTCCTACTCTGCAATACCTCAGGGGAGTATGACTTTTTCTAATACTTTACAGTTTCAAGATACCACTTCTCCATTTTAATTTGAGATGACAGCCACTACAAAGCTCACTTTAAGATGTTTTTATCTTCCACACTCATCAAACATCTAAGAAGATTTGAGACCTAGAGATCCCTCTGCAGGGACACCATGGCAGCCCCCATCTCTGTACTTCCATTTCTCTGAATACCTCTCCTTGGCCTATTAGAAAGGGAGGACATTACATACATTCTACAAATAGGCCTTTGATCTTATTTCAACAGTTGCTGTGCTGAGAACATAAAAATAAGGTCTTACATGATCTGAAATGTTACCTCCCCCCCACCCCAACAAAAAATTTCCTAAACCTTTTGTTCTGGAAACAAAGTAGGTAAGGGAAAACATGCAAACATACAAATAAAATGGCCACCTGGTATTTTAAAGAAGACAAACAATGCAATCTTACAATTTCAAAATCTTAAAATTTAGATGCTTGGCATTAGAAGACCTAAGATATTTCATTTATTTACATAAAAGTTAGGATTTTAGATTTAGTTTTAGGAAGAAAGTGCTCCAGGTCAGGAATTCAGTCTTCAGCAGGAGGCATTAGGATCATGTAAACAGTCAGATATACAGATTATTGTGTGCCTGTACAGAATGTACAACACATTACAAACTTAATCCCGACTGAGCCTTTAGACGTTAGGATGATTCCAGATAATCAGAAAAATAAGGAGATCAATGACAAAAAAATCATGATAAGATCTTTAAGGATATGACAAGTTACACTAGTTACAGCAATCTCAAGAACCACTGAATTACTTTGTTGTATTTTGGATTATACAGACAGTTTCACTGCTTAACATCTCTGAACAGCTAAAGCATGACAAGGAGAATTCCAGTACTCTTTGGTAAGAAGGAAGGAGAGCTGAATTTACTGCAGGAATATTTCTGAAGTAGTCGTGATCCTTTCTTTTTTTGGATCTGACTTCTCTTATGTCTTGCTAAGCATACAGATATAAGCAAACAACAGCACTTGAATGAATGAGGAAATAGCCATCACTAGTCCATGTGATATCTAGAACCAAACACGAGAAGCTGTTGACACCTTTACTCCTCATAATGTATTTGCAAGATCAACACTTGTATAACCCTGAAAATAACTGTAACTGACAGTGGGTGACAGTTCCTGTGACAGATCCATGCAAGGGATTTTTTTATGTCATGCTGCAATCCTCTCCTTTAAAATGTGTTGACTAATCCCGGTTTGCCAGAGGCAATTTATATCCCTCCCTTCCTTTCAGGTGTGAAAACTGCTCTTCAATACTGCCTTAGTGCAAAACATTGTGCTAGGAAAAAGTACTGCTGTAGGGGCTGGTTTCATAACCACAAAGATCCCCATAGATTTCAACATCTATTAGGCAGTGAGTCGTAGCGGCAGAAATAAGGACACAATATCATTAGGTGATGGAAGTTTCACTGTGAAGTACTATCTCAAAGTGTGAGTCTGCAATATAGCATTATGTTCAATGTGCAGAAGTTATATCTTCTGTTATTTTCAGTGGTGTTAAACCACCTATAAAAGGACTGTATTCTGTGACTGGTATTTAAGAGGAATACCGAAAGCACAGGAGTGGGATGGACATGGAGAAAAGAGCTTTGCATTTATATAACCATCATAACTGTGCCCCATCACACATTCTGGCACTTCCTTACCATATACTGTTGAATGTTCAAACTTTGCTGATTCAATGGTTTGTGTGGTGGTAGGGTGCAGGGCATGCAGGAGAGAGCAGGGCAAGACACAAGCTGCCCTCCTGCCCCTTGGGAGCAGGACATGTCACAGGCTGGGTGAGCTCATACTGGCATGGAGATGCTCAAAGTTATGGGTGTAAACCTCAGAGAAAGCACAAATGGCAAAAATCATGTTACTTCATCAACAAAAATGGCCACTAGCAGTACTACCAACTGTATCAGCCTCAACAACAGCTGAACACAGAGGGCAGGAAAACATCTATTTTAATTCCTTTCCCTCAGCTGTCTCATTTGTATCTAGTATATTGTATAGATTGCAACTAGTTGGTAATAAACAATGGTAATAGATGGCACATACATGTTTCTTTGTAAATGAGAATGTGGGTAAGAAAATGTATTTCTTGTATTTTCCTGATTTTTACAAAGATATATACAATGCTTGGAGAGTACTTGGTTTTCTTTTTAAGAACATTTTTCCTTAAGTGGTTATGCATGGAAAACATCAAATAGTAATAATAAAAAGTCAGATAAAGTGAGGATTAGGCAGCAGGATTAAAATCAAATGGCTACAAAAGCAGTAATGGCAACATATAAATACTGTACACTAAATCACATGATCAGCTATATTTATCTGTGTTTTATCTGTATGCAATCATCCTAAGACAAGATGATAACCTGAACTAGAGGTGTTCAAAAGACTTCACTGAAAATTAAAATCACATGTTTTGAATATTTTGCATAAAAATCCCAAGACCAATAATGTTACACTTGAAATTAGAAAGGATGCAAGAATGTAATTGTCAGTTAAATCTATACTAATGCTTTATTCAACTGTAGAACATATATCCTAAGAAAAGGCAAGATTGACAGTCATGAGTTTGCAGGCGCCAAAAAAAAAATTAAAATCATTGCAGAAGTTAGCCAAAACACCTCATCTCCAGGAGACAAATAAAAAATAAGTTATCAATCTGGCAGTAGCCAGTACAGAAATGAAAACAATATGTTAGTTGATGGTAGGAATTTAGCAGATCTGAAGCCAGTTATGTACTGAAGATTTACTTACTCAAAAGAAGTGCCTTTGTCTGGGGAAAAGGACTGTGGACGCCACTAAAGCTGACTGTCTGTTTTTCATGGTTTATGAGATTTCATGGAGGTCCCTTTCTGAGGCAAGCAAAATGTCTAATTTTGAAGTCTTGAGCACTTTTTATGTCTATATATATTTACTCAAAAATGCCACATATTCTTATTGGTATATAATATTTTATTCATTTTCATTTTTGTATATAATATTTTAGGTGCCCTGAAGGTAATAATCAGATACTAAATAAATACTACAGTGAGGAAAGAAAATAACAAAATCTTACACACAACAGAATATCCACTGCCTTCTAAAAGCCCTAAACCTTTCTTATATCCACTATGTTCCAAGAGGATTTACTGCTCTGCATCTCACCACTGCCCTGTTTGAACACCTGCTGAAGTCACCCTTTGTGCACTGTTACAAAAAACAAGAGATCATTTGCTCTTTTTATGGGAGGAATGTAGGTGCTCTCACACAAATTCAGAAACTCTTGCAATGAGATGACAAATGTTTTGTTCATTCCATAAGCGCTGACATGAATATGTAAGTACTTTTGAAATATTTATGTTGAGTGTTGGTGCCAGCTCGATATTTTTAAAAGGAACATTTCAAGCCGTCAGTCTGAGAAATATCCAAGACTTTGAACATGCAAATAATCATAATCATCAGCCCAACGTGAAGTTCCAGGATATAAAACATCCCTTTATCTCTATATCACATATACATACCATTATCAATATTTGGTGTTTCAATATTTGTCGCTTCTTCCAGACCTCTAATTCAAGGACAGAAAACACACTTGGTGTTTGTCTGTATGTCAATAATTGTGTATATCTAGCTTCAGGAATGTCATTCAAAGCAACCTACAGCTACTATGCAGATTTCACCAGTATTAAATCTATCATAAGTGTGGGTACAGAGAAGTGGGGATGGTTCTAGATGAATGTCTTGGATTCCATCCCTCACAAGCATTTTAGCGTTAGATCTACTACTTTTTTTTTTCATTTCAAGAAAAAGAAATAACATTTTTAACATAAAAACATACTTACTAAGATTAGTTTGTTTTTCCAGAAAGGGAATACTTTTGTTTGACTTTGTGCTTATTGGGCTAAACAAACAACATGTCTGTATTTTGCAGTAAAATTACAACACAAAATATCTGTTTACCTTGTACTTAATTTTGGAATTCATATGATACAAAATCACATACTGAGTCCTGAGACTACTAAAAGACATTACCTGGAAGAACTTTATTATCTTTTGAAGTGATTTTTTCTAAGTCACATGCTGAATTTAAAAAAATCTTTGTTATTCTTTGTTGTTGTACCAGAAAATAAGAATAAAAAAATCGTAGGTATTTTGCTGTTTTGTGATAATCTTTTGATTATAATTTCTATATTAAGATCTGTATTACACAGAGGGTTTGTTCCTGAGTCCAGTATATCTATTCTAGCCTACAAAATGAAAACACAATTTAATATTATGTCTAAAGATTTGTAATATATTAAAATTGCAGTGCTTTTTCTATCACTAAAATCTTCTGTCTGTATATGGGTCTGTATGTGTATCAAGCTATATGGAAAAGAGTGAAGCTATGTAACTAAAAGCAGGCAATATCTGTTTTCTTGTAACTTCTTTTAAAAACACCACAAGATTTTTGACAGTTATGGAGTTTAGCCAGATTTCTGGGCAATGTCCAGTCCTGGTGTATGCTACTCCATGAGATAAGCTGACTTCTTAAAACTGAACTCCAAAATCTGGTATTGATGTCAGAAATAAAGTCATCCTTTAAAATTCCTCTTTTCCAGATAAATTTTCAGACCTATTTTATGTTTTCAAGAAAATAAAGTTATTCCTTTACAGCTGTATTTTAAAATACCTGAGAGCACATGTTCTGCTGCTACAGTTCCATCAACTGCAATTTACAAGGAAGTAACTGCCCCCAATTGAGGTGAAGTATCAACGTATCTGAGAGCTACACTTTGGAGTTTGGAGAAAGAAGAATTGAATCACCAGATTGTCTAATGAACCAAAGCTGCTAATTTTTTCAGTGCTAGACAAGAAATAGGATTGTAAATCTCATAACATTATCACAAAAATCCCTCTGGAAAACAATACAATGTGTCAGTTTGGTGCACACAACTCTGGAAATCATTGTTGAATCAGGATATCTAAAATTCTCCTTATTAGAATAATGACAGCATTGCAAGTGAAATCTGACCAAATATACATCATAGTTATAGACAGTCTTTCTGCTGATTTCAAAGGACCTAGACACACTGTTCATAAGCAGAATCATAGACTCATAGAATGGCTTGGGTTGGAGGGACCTTAAAGATCATCTAGTTCCAACCCCCATGCCATTGGCAAGGGCACCATCCACCACAAAAATGAAAATAGTCATTTATATATGCACGCTAATATATATACCTATATACATATATACACACATATACACACACACACATAGATATGTGACAGTTACCCAAATATGAAAGGAGAGTAGATTGTAGGGAGAAAGAGAGGGAGAGGGAGACAAGAGCCTCTGGGTAACGTAAATGACCATTCAGGTTATCACTGATCATTTTCTTCTTGACCTTATTAACACTCAGCTGAACAGAAGATTGGGTTAGATTTTAACCTCAGTCACTTCTACACAACTCAGAATCATGAAATCGTTGTTCAGACTGGAAAGACCTCTAAGATCATCGAGTCCAACTGTTAACCCAGCACCACTGTGTTCACCTCTGAACCATATCACCAAGAGCCACATCCAAGCACCTTTTGAACACTTGTAGGGATTATGATTCCACCATTTCCATGGGCAGCCTATTCCAGACCGAGAACAGTTTTTAATACAAAGACAGATGGTACAAAACAACTTGTAATAGGAGCAGTAGGTTGGGCTGAAGGTTGGAACACTCGCTGTAACCGCACTTACCTCCCTTTTCTGACAGTATAAACAGCTCTGGCAACTAACAAAGGGTCCGGGGTTGGCTTTAGGAATTAAAACATGAGCCCTTCCTGTAGAGTCTGAGCTGGAGCAGAATTTAGATTTATCCATGCATAGTTTGGGGCAAATTATTAAGGCATACCAGAGAACTACAACACAGGCTACAAATTTCAAATGAAAGTGGTAGTCGTAAATTGATAGCCTTCAGATGTTCTGACCCATAAACCACTCATCACTCTTTCTCATTTCTACTGTACAGGAAAATGAAGAAATCACAAGAGACAGTTTTCAGTTTCAATTTTTTGAAGGGTCAGGCTGTTGACAGGAACATCTGGCAATTGAAAGTGGCAAACTTCTAATAGCTACCTAGGAGATGAGGTGTGAGAAGCACTATTACTAAACTGAAACCAGTTGAGTTTTGACTAGACATGACAGAAGAGAAAATCATAACTTTTGATTACATCCAGTTTTTATTATGGATATAAAATAACTACCTTTAGCGATGGCTTGATTATCATATTGACATCCTGTCATCTCATAATCCATTTAGGAATAAAATGGTTGATAGCCTGGTATTTAGTGTTTATCTACTGTGTATTTTAAGGTATTGAGTTACACTTGAAGGCCAAAGTCATCTGTAGTGTAAGTGACAAAACACAAACTACATTCTACTTAATCTCTGGACAGGTGTTAGAAAGAAGGCCAAATAGTGACATATTTATCAACACCTCTGCTTAGAATTCTTTGCCAGTGATGTATTTTCCAAAGGGCAAAGCTATTTACTCCTGACATTCCTGTTAGAGTAAAATTATATTCAGTAACACTAAAATAGAAAGTTACATTTTTTTAATCACCAAGGAAGATGAGTCATTTCAATGAAGAAGCAGGAAAAAATTACCCTGTCAAATTAGTGCATTATCAGCCAAAATAGCTGCTTTTCATACTGTGCATGTTTTCTGACCTCTTGGTGCCCTGTAATTACATTGTAATTGAAGGAGAACTGCTGACATATTAGATAGAATAACATCATTTTTTCAAATAATAATGGAACTTCTGACACCCTCTGGCCAACAAACTCAATTTTAAACTGCTGGAAAGCAATCTTTAAAGTACCATTCACACCTGAAAAAAACCTCATTGATTTTTTACTTTGTAAACTATAAAGGTCATGTTTTCTAAGGCATCTGCAACCATCTTAAACCACACACACTGAAACAAAACTAGGTAAGAATTCTACTACACCAAAGCCAACACACATGTCTCAAAACAACATGTTACCTCAGCCAAGCTTTAGTGCTACCAACCCAAGCAGGCATTCAAATATAGTTAATCAAGATGAAATAGACAAAAACCCCCAACAACTTGAAATCTTTTAAATTTGTTTTCCACTGTTTGAAGCTCTGAATAGCAAATGGGTCACACTTTCATAGTTTTTCTGAAAACCATGGAAATGTTCTTTTTGAATATTAAAGCTGAGATACTCATTTATAAAACTCATTTTAAAATTGTGGACTCTGAACTCAGCTTCTGAAATTCTGGTATCTTAATGTACTCTCATCTTCAAAAGTTTCCACTAAAGCATAAGAAAAAACTAAGACTTGCTTTGCAACCTTAAGGTAGATGAGGTTTTGCATTTTCGGATTTAGCATGTTCAACTTTACTAAAGAAATTAATTTAGTAAACTAAAGCGAATTACAGAAACAGAGAGAAAAACTCTTAGAAGGATGTATGACTCAAACTGATGTTTTTCTGTGTAAAAAATGTCTCTAAAGAGTATTGTGAAGCTCAGCGCTAACATTGTGTTAATTATATCTAGCTCGCTAGTAACTGGCTATTAAATTATGGTTAAATTACTAGTGGTCCACCTCAGACCTTCAAAGGCATTTCTGTAGCAGAGTTTGAAGACAGTGGCAATTAGGAGACTTCCATCATGTCCAGGTGATTGAAGGAAAGTAATCAGTTGTGTTGTTAATGGAAAAATAAGGTCCATCTCAAATCAATAAATAGGTGAACATGAATCCTTCTTCTCTATGGAATCTGTTACTCAATAATTATTGGTTAGCACAAACTATCTAGGGAACAAGAAATCAAGAGTTGTATCAAAATCACATGGAAAATTTGCAGACAGCAAAAAGCTGCACAGATAATAGAACAGAATTGTGCAACCACTTCCACATCAAATAGCATTTGTCAATAGTGATACATAACTTTAAATAAATATATAGATATATGTAATATATAGCACATGTGTATATATAATACAAGAATACTGAAATCATGTACATCCAGCACAGAAATGTTGTATCTGGACACACATATTTATGGGGATTATTAACATGGACCGAATAAATCAAATTTGCCAAAATACAAGTATTTAGGTTTTTATTTTCACTTCTAGAGTGCTTGATCTAGACCCAATCAAGACAGTTCTGTTGGGTGAGAGCTCAGTCATCATTGCAGTGGAGAAAGGATATGAGAGACTTAGAAATGTCAAACACATGGACCCCTTTCTCTTCCATCTTAATATTCAAATTAAGGTTTAACTGGTTAAATACACACACTAGACAACTACAATAGGAAGCACAAGACCTCCATAAAATAATGAAGACTGATTGCTCCGAGATGGATAACTGAAATTATTTAAGAGTAATTATTTTCATGGGGATTTCTGGGAGAAATAACCCAAATATATATTTCTATGGACACATTCTCTATGAAACATTTCTATGAAACATTCTCTGAACACAAGTAACTTCTTATGTTAATTACAGGAATGTCTGTACAAATAGGAAGTCGTGACTTTTATGACCTCTTGTTGCAGAAGTCACTGTTTCCGTAGTTAGGACTGCTCATATACGAAGCATCCATGTTGATCGCAAGCCGCGGGCATTCTTTCCTGGCATGGTCAATGCAGCTGCATTTAATTATTAAATTTAAAATCCTTCTATTGTTCAAGATGTCCATATAAATTAAATGTTTTATTTGAGGCTACTAGCAGTATGGCAGTAACTTCTGTCAGACCTTGAGCTGTGTAGGCAAGAGTAGAGAAAATCCATGAGAAGGGCTGAGTTGCAAGAATTAGCTCAAGCTGGTTTTTGTATACAAAGTCACTGTAAATGAAGTTTGCCACTTAAGCTGCCACCTCTCCATAGCCAACCCTAAAAGCACACTCGATATATGCAACTAACTGCCAAGCTGACAGCTTGCTCTTTGAGGCACAAAGTGCCCCCTGAGTCTGCACAGCCCCAAATTTGCATCCCTTTTCAAGCCCATGCCCCAGGCCTTGAGATACTGCCTCCACTGCCCACAGCCCCTCCTGTTTGATCTCATTTTCTGCATCTCTGGTATATGATATTAGCCTCCCCAGTCCAAGATATTTGCCCTGCTACCTTATGTCTCAGCTCTGCAATCAGTTTAAATCCCCTGGAAATGCTTGTGCTGAGTTGATGTGGACATAGAGGCTTTCTCATCCACTAGAGGCTGAAGGGAGATGCTGCGTAAGGGAAGTCTGAAGAAATATTCTTACTCTGCAGCACCTCAGGAGGAGGCTGGAATGGAGGAGAGCCTGTTGCAACTGGACATAGGAAAAGGCAGACTGGCCACTGTCTGTTCTGAAAGAGAGAGCAGGAGAACCTGCTCCCATTCACCATCCAGACTAGATCTGCTCTCAAAATGTTTCACTTAGTGCAGTTTGCAAGCTTGACTTATACACTGTGTGTGCAGCAGAAAAGAGAAGGTGACTAATATGCAGGTAAATGGTTAGGGGTTTTTTTCTTGATTTCCTTCAGCCTTAGAGCCTTATTTAATTTCTTGAGCACACAGCAATATTTTTCTGGATGGCAACAGAAATAAGGAAATGTAACCCAGTTCCGTATGTCAGCATTTTTGGTGCCCCCTCTCCTTTGCTTGCATAGACACAAAAGTTCTGTCATAAGGCCAATAAATTTTAGACCAATTAAGACAAAAAGCTGGCATGGAGCAGGTCATAATGACTACACATATTTGCTTGTATCTTAGGACAAGCAAGGCAGAATTTTTGTTTTCAATCTTTATTCTTGCAATAAGCTCTGAGCACACTTGGTATACTCATTACAGAAGAACCAAAGATAATTTGTCCTGACCCTGTATTCTATTTTAAAGGATGACTTCCACTTATTTATTTTGGAGTACTGTTATTTTACCCTTGGGATAAGAGATGAACCAAATTCAAAGGCTCTAATTTGGGTTTATTGACTTCAGTGGCCTCTTTTCCTCAGACTTTACTGGAAGTCTCTGGCACACTGAAATCATCACTCCAAAATCTTTTATTGTACAGAAGCAATTCTGTCAGAACCACCAAGTAATTTACATAGGATTATTAAAACCTGCTTAATTTTCTCATGTGAACAATTTTGAATTTGGTATAATAGGAGTAACTAGAACAGCAATGGTTATCAAAGTGGATTAATGGACTCCAGGGAGTTTCTGTTAACTGCGATATGTATAGCTCATGATGGCAACTTCCTACATGTAACAGCATAACCTATGTCTGTGAATACAAACCAGAAAGTACCAAGATAATAAAAAAAATACATTTCAATGTCTCTTAACAAAATCAATGTATGAAAGGCAAATGTATAGTCAGAAAAAGGTTTTCTTCGTTTCAAAACAAACATCAGTTTAAACTTTTTAGAGCTTTGTTAACAACAGCTTTATAAAAGCTATACTTTTTAATTTGACAGTGTTACCTCATCCTGTTTAATTTGACAATGTTACTATGGCAAACAGATCATTTGGCTTTTAGAATTACATTTATTTCATCTAAGTAATTAAAATGTGCTTATACAGCTCCTTGGTAAATGTCACTCCTTCCAATTATTTTTCCATTTGTTCCATTAGGTTACCTATCCACAATAAAAAGAAAATTGCTCCTCTTAAATGATCGCAAAGATCAACATCTTTTATCAAGCCTGTTCGAGACATGTAGAGCTTCTGAATTAAATATATCAAGAATAAAATGTGGTAGTAAAAATATCATGTTACCTACTTCTCAACCCATTTCATTGTATATGATTTATGATGATTCTGAGAACTTCTTGTGCATAACCTCATATCTGTGTAATTTACCACAAGGACTTGATCAGTCAAGAAGGATATTAGACAACTGTTTTATTACCAGCCAAGACTAATGCTGTAAACTCAGGGATTAAACAACATATACAGACTCATGTCTGGCAATTTCAATTTTCAAGTCATATTGTCAGAGCTCATTTATAACACTCTCCTCCTTAACCAGAAGTGCAGATTTACACACTGTCATTTTCATGGAGAAGTGGTCAAGCTGAAATATTTTCTCAAGTTTTGCTATATAATAAAGGAAGATTTCAGGAATATCCCCAACTTAGTCCAAAATTATAAGGGATTTTCTCTCATCTGTTTCAAAGCACTAACTCACTAACACTTCAAAACAGAGTGGGAAATGTTTCCTTTTACTAGTGGCGTACTTTGAATGTAAACCCAATTGAAATTAAAATACTTGCTTTCTCTTCACAAGAATTGATTTCAAAAACATGTCTTTATATTATACCTTAGTACATGGGTCAATGTTTTTTGCTAAGATCATCCATGGTCCAAGGCAAAAACAAAAGCTCCTAGTCTGTCTCCTTTCTTCCTCCTTGCATTAATTTGTTTTATTCATAAAGTTAAAGATTATTTAATTTGTTTCAGCTACCATTGGGTGTCATGGGAGACAAAAGGTATGTCCTGTTTAGGTGGGTGCCGCTCATTTTGCCTGTTGCCATCAACAGCCATGTGACCCAGCTCTCTACTGCAAAACCAGAGGTTGCATTAGTGGGTGTTATGTCCATTCCAAATTTTCCAGCTGAAAAACTGTACACAGAACAGTCAGACACCACAGGATGACTTCCTGGCCAGGACTGTCCTGTGTTGGGTTAGCAGAAAACAGGGAGGGCAAAAGCTGGGCCATGCTCACCCCAAATCAGCAGGCAACAAAGAGAGTAGTCTGTCATTTCCTTCAGCCTGCATCTTTCTGTCTTTAAAATCCTTGGGTTTTCAGCCCTCTGGCCACATTTTAGAATGCTTAGGAAGAAAGGTAAAAATCAGGACATATTCTGCTATTGTATATCAAAGACACTCCTCTGTTACTCAGTCTTTGATTATGTAGCCTGTTATTGTTACTGGACAATTACATTGAGCTTACTTGGATAAAAAGGTCCCCAAGATCTCTCACTTTCTCTTGGTCCTGGTTCCTCTACTGGACTTTCAGCCCACTCTGGACATGACTTTTTTTTATTCACTGAGAACCAAGAATATTTTTCAGCATCATTAGACAAGTTATATGTATGTCTTCCATTTTATCAGTCAGAAAGATTCTAGGGAGATTACTTTATTTTCCAGTATCACCAGAATGTCATAAAGTTGTTACTATTTTTATACTAAAAGCAATGGGATATTTGCCACTGATTTTAATAAGAACAGGATTAGGGCCAAAATCCTAACTGAAGGGTTGGTGTTTTCTAAAAGAAAAGTTATTTCATACCAGTGTTCCCTTCATTGTTGTTTATCTGGCTAAACTGCATATTCTCTGTTAAGTATTTGTTTTCAACTGGATAAGGCCAAAATTATTTTGGTTGGCATTTACTTTGAAATGAAGAAAACCTTAGAAAACCTTCATAAAAGAATTTTGTTGAAACCTTGGTTTTAAGCACAGATTAATATTTTTAAATTAATCTTGTAATTAAAAATTAATTTTTTAACTATTTGATTGTAACGTTGGACAGATACTGCATTTTCAAATAAAATAGCTTCAGATAAGGAACTATATTGTCAGTCCACATAAAGCTAAGTTCAGAATTTTGTAACAAATATTTTTAGTTGTATTAAGTAGTCTGTAAGTGTACTAAATGTACTACACTTAGACAATTTTCATGACCACAAACATAAATATTTTTAACTCAGATCCTGAGACTTATTTTATTTTTATCTTTTATTTCAACTGCCTGTTGATCAGTCCTAAAACTTAAGAAGACTTCAATTGTAAAAATGTGAAAATATGCTTGAGAAACATAACATAGGAAACAGGATCCAAACAGATTTTTCCCTACCTTTTATCAGTTGAAACAGAGACATAAAAACACTGAAAAATAAATTTAAAAAAATTAATTATTTATTAACTTGAACACTATCCAATGTCCTGTGAAACATGTAAGGTTACAATAATGGAGATAAGAAAGAACATGCTATCTTCCTATGTAGCTTCAGTTTCCTTTTGATGTTTAACAGCTCATTATGTATTATTTTTAGCAGTGGTAAGACAGTTTTTCTTTTGCTTTTATGGGTGTTTCATAGAGTGATCAGTGGGAAACAGTATTGAAACCATATAAAAATTGTAGTCCTTTAAACTACTTTGTTTTTCTATGTGACACATTTTTATATAAGCCACTTATCTACTTTTTTGTCTCACAATGTTTCCCTCCTTTTAATTCATAGCAGTCTTTGAACATACTTTTCAAATGATTGTGAAAAGTCACTGGTAGAGCTGCAGAAAAATTTACATTTTACTTACTCAGCTTGACACCCTCTTCTCCATCTGCATATCACTGGCATTGCCAGATTGTGGAAGCTATATATTAAGAAATAAATATTGAGTTCAGGATCTAATGTTATTTTCTCCAAGTTTTCTGCACTATATATTCTCTCTTACCTTAAAATATTTTAGAATATTTTATAAAAAATGTCCATATAATAGTATATTACGAAATGTTATGGAGAATGATATATGATATATATGGAGAATGAGCATCATCTTGAGCAAAATCATCAAATATTGGTTTCATTGTCCTTTATAACACATACAATTACAGATACTTAACCCATGGCATTCAACTATTAGTTAATCCTTAACATCTACAGAGCTAACCCAAACTGATTGAAAACATCATAAGATTTTCAGTTTTCTGCATAGAATTGTTTCCTATGAGCAGTACAGCCTTCTTGAACTTATTACTAAAACCAGAATACTTTCATCAAAGTAGTTCTGATGGGACACTACACCACAGTTTTTGAAGGAGTTGTAGCCCTGTTTTCTTTACCCCTACATTTAAATTATTGACTGGCTTTGAGATATCCTATGAAATTATGAGGGCATTGTATATTTACATCCTTTAAGCATTCTTAAAAATCTAAATTTCTGTAACTATCTCAATGAGTAAATGAAATTTCTCCCAGAAAAAAATATCTGAATGGGAATCGAACTGCAGGTACATAGTCTACAACATTTTATTCTAGTTATTAAGTTCAAAAAGGCTTAGCTGTCAAGGAAAAAAAAGCTGATTTTGCTGTTATCAACAAATAAAATTAACCTCATAGATCTGCTTCTAATGGAATTAGGTGAAACTGTCAAAAATGAGGGGAAAGATATTATTTTAATCTTTCAACCATAAACTATTATATTGTACTATTGTAACAATACTATTCCATTTTATAAACTGTCACTAGTAATAAAACAGTACAATTTTCTGTATTTAAGGTAGATTTACAGCATATCTCCCTGGTTTAGTTCTGGAAAGCATTTGAGGTGACCTATTGCTTGATTTTGCTCATTATTTGAGGGAGGTTGAAAGCCAGACTTGTGTTTATTACTGTCACTTCATCTGAGGGACTGGCCCCTTGGCTTTCAGAGGCTCAGAGTAGTTTCTTGATTGTACTGAAAATCCTATAGCAACTCATCTCTGCATTAAACTGCTGGTCTGTATCTAATTTTGTTCTAGTATACAAAAGGCCTGTTAGAAAGTGGACAAAGTTATTTTATTAGCTTGATTTTCATGAGATACCCAATATTTGAAATTCTACTAGCACTTTCTCTTTTTCTTATTTTCATTTTCCCATCTTCAGTCTTATGATACTTATCAGGAAGTTTCGGATCTAGCCAAGTCTTTCAAATATTTCCTAGTATTCTGTGCCAGTGATTTGTATTTGAAGCAAAACCCTGGTGAAACTGAAAATAAAAACTGGATTTGACTTTGTATTACTAGTAAAACGTAACTAGAAAGACAAAGTAAAAAAAGCACTCAATAAAAATGAGAATCTCATTTTTACATCAAGCCAATACACATTTCTCTCAGAAGTATCAACAAAATGCCTTATGCTTAAATTTTACTACCAGAAAGATAGTTAAAAATCCTCTTCCCTCCTATTTAAAACAAAACCAGAAGGCAATACCCAGTTGATTTCTTTGTTGACAGCATGGATTTAGACGATTGTGTTGGCACACCTGAAATGGAATCTGTGACGTGGGGCAGACACAAGTGGTAAAAGAGTTCAGTTTGGTGATCAAGCTATTACTGTGATGAAGTAGTTGATCTGTCGAATGACAGCTTGGGGAAAGATCTGAGAGAAGAAACTGAAAGCAAAATACAAAGAGTGGTCGACTTATGTAACTTTAAAAAAAGAAAAGTGTATGAACCTTGTTTTCTTAAGATTTTTGTTCTCTTTCTGTAGTGTTACCACAAACTTGGCTTGTTTTAGAAAATAATGCAATCAAATTCCTTGCAATAATGATAGCTGCTTACCGAAGTTTCCATTATGTGATTTTGATTTAGCCTGAGAGCAAAACTAAATCACTCTTTGGGGCCACAGAATTAAGCAGGGCTGCTGGAGTCTTAAGGCTCAGTAGTGTGCTGGGTCTCAGCTGGAGTAAGAGTCATTAGGACATTAGGATCTAAAAGAAGTCCCTTTGGAACAACCCATGACAGTAGAAAACATACAGGCCTATCCTATAGAGTCAGATCTGGTAAGATGAGAAATACTTGGTTTTTGGGGTGGGAATGGATGAGACCTCTATTTCTGGTCTCTCCATGAACAAGGCAATGGGAAATGACATTCCCAAGCCCACAGAAGAAGTATTAGTTCTGTTTGACTGGCAGAAGGAACTTTTGCTTCATTTCCCTTTTAGTGTGTCTTTTTTTTAGAGAGGTATCTGTGTTTTCTGATGTTTCCTAATACAGACAGATCTGATAATTTTATTTTTCTTTTCCTGTAGGGGGTGCATATGATACCCAAAAATTTAGGATAAACTGGTTTCAGGTAGTAAGGAAAAATCTCAGTAGTTTAAAATTCAGTGGGACACCACACAGTTGTTTTGATAATTCACAATTAAGAAACTCAATAGCTTGCTTAGAAGGTGACCAGTATTTCTGAGTTACAAACAGAAAACTAAAATTAGATTTACACTTCATATCATCACCCTTATTTCCAGACAGGTGACTAACATTTTTTGGAATTAACTTTCACCTGCATAAGACCTCTCCTATGCTGTCTGGTCTTTAATTCTGACTACAGGGAGGTGTTCTTGCAACCATTTCATTATTCAGCTTCTTGATAATCTCAGAGGATGGAGATATTCAAAATTCCTACAGACATACATAATCAGAATAGGTATTACATTTGTATTAGTAGCAGTCCAAAAAAATACATTAACCCTCTTGGCTTTCCTGAGCAGCTGGGAGTGGTATCTAAATATTTTCTATTGCAAAAAAGGATGTTGTAGACATAAAAACTTGCCTCAGTACTTTTGACTAACTCCTTGATAAGGAAGATAAATCTCCTGTATTCTTCTTATGGTCATCAGTGGGGCTACCTGTCTGGATTCAAGAGGATGTTAAAAAATCGTATTACATTGCTTAACGTTTCAGCATTACTTTCACACTGAATTCACAATTGCAGCTATGTAAACATGTTCTGGACTTTTAGAGTCATAATTTTAATGGTTCATGGTCTCATGCTGTCACTGTCTGTTGTAATATGATAAACACTTTGAAGTAAAAAATGATACATTTACTTTAACTGATATCATCAGTTACTTACAGGATAAGGTTTTTCCCAGATTAGTGTATTAGTCTGACAACTGTAAATAGTACCTGTTGTTTTATTGACTACCGTTTGGGTATGCTCTCTCTGGAAAGAGATATTTATTTGTTAAGGTCTTGTTTAAAGTTCAGAATAACTGATTTTCACTAAGGAAACTGGAATATCCCAGAAGCCACTTAGGAGCAAGTGGATTAACCTACTCAGGGAGAGGGTATAATATTCAGCAATGGCTAAGAGAAATTCACTGATGAAGAGATCAGCTTATGAGCTGCTTTGAAAAGCAAGTATTTTATATCTATCTGGAAACAAAGAGACCATTTATCTTACCTTTAAACCAAAGACATCTGAAAAGAATGTGCAGTGGTATCATCGTCTTTAGCTACTGCCATAATTCAGACTCTTCTTTTCATTTGCTAGCATTTATTTTGAACTAGTAGGTCAATATAAGTCAGAACTGGAGAAGCACAAAGGTAAAGATTGCATGACAAAAAACCTGTACTAGCCCTAAATATCAGCCAGAGCTGGTTTTGCATTTAGTGCACCCAAGTTCTGAAATGCAAGAGGTAATGATTATTACAGACATTTAATTTCTGAGCATTTGAAGACAACAAGTTACATGACTAAATCCTCATCTATATTTAATAATTGACCTTACCAACAAATTTACAGGAGCTGAAGACGTACTGTTTTCTCTAAAATTAGATACTGACCAGATTTTTCAACGGAGAAATTGCTAATACACTGTGAGACTATATTTGTATTTCTAATAAAAATGTGTTCTCATCCAGGCTTTCAGTCTTGGACCTGGCCTATGTTTTCTTCATATGCTCAGACTTTTCTCACATTAGGCCATCTCTACTGGTAATGTACATTATCGCAATGAGCTCATTCTCATGTATTTCTTTATACTTCTCAGAATCTGGACAATGAAGGAGCAATTAATTTGGCTAGGATAAAATTAAATAGACACATCCAGAAAAAATGGAAACATACTTGTTGATGCTGGCTACAATAACTATCTATTTTTATTGTACTGTTTTTCTTTGCAATACACCATTACAAGTTGGAAAATACCCTAAAACTTAAAAACAAGCTCAGAATGCTGCAGTCCAAAGCATTAAGATTACTCTCCACTAGACCTATTGACAGCACCAATTAACTGTGTTAAATAGTGCAGAAAATGTAAACATTAAGTGCAGCACATTTTGAGCCAAGCCCTACTTTGTGTTATAATTATGCTTCTAAAAAGTCCAGTAAAACACTTTTGTGTACATAGAGTGTGGGAACTACAACTTCAGGTGACAAGAGAAATACCCTAAGAAAGTGCTCTAGCTTCTGTATCGCAAATCGAAAAGAAAATCGAAATTTCAATGTGAAGAAAGAGATTCCAAAGTAGGAGGAAAGGAAAAATCTCAGCTAGTTCACCACATGCCTCTCTAAGTAATCTTAAAAAAATTTATGCCAGTGACAAGTACTAAAAGGAGGTGTGTAGCAATGATTTAATACTCCATGTGTTAATGACAATATTGCACCTGTATCTACATTAGAAGCAATGCACATCAATTTTCATGCATTGTTCCTATGAAGCTCTGATAAAGCTCATCAGTCATCATCATTCATGAAGGATTTTTAAGTAATTTTTGGTTTGATGGAGACCTCATTTGAACAGAGCAATTTCTTCATCTTCTCTCATTTTCATAAGAAATAAAAACTGCTCATGGAAAATTGAGTAAATCATCAAACTACTTGAAATTTCTGGAAGCAACTTCTAACATAGAGGATATGGTAATTGTCTTGTCCCTGCAATAGTTTGACAGACAAAAAATCATTTACAACTGTACCTACAACTTCAGTTTCAGTATACTGATGAAAGTACTTACAGATGTGGAAATGTTAACAGAATGTATTGTTTGCTATGATTAGATGGCACTTTGTTAAAACACCTAAAATTGAGAGTCAGTGGCAAAACATAGTTTTGTGCTATTGGCATAAAGTTACAACTGCTTTATTTAGTAAAGTTACTATTGCCAATTTACATGAATGCAACAAAACATAAAATCTGTTCCAGTGGTTTTCATCTACCACTGTATATGAAAATCCTCTTTATTCAAATAGAAGCTCTGACGGGAAATCTTAATTGTAAAGCAGAGAGAATTTCAGGGGAGGGGAGGGGAGGGTGGCGAAAGGGGGTAAACAGAACCAAAACAAAACTAAATCCAACAAAAATGTGAGTTTTGCCTTCCTCTATACTGCCTTTCAGGGAAGAGTTCATCTTACCAGCAAGGAACGAAGATCTCGTGTTAGTCAGCAAGAGAGATTCTGTTACATCCATGCAAAGGAGTGTTGGATAAAGCAGCACCAGGAGATGAAAGAAAGTATTAAAAGAAATACTGTTTCATTTTATGCAACATTTTTATCAAAGAAGACAATGCATAAAGGTAGAATGAAAAAAAAAGCCAACAAAACCCACCTCTATTTAAAGATTATTTAATGAGTGTATTTAAAATTTTATCATCCAGAGTTCTGAGGAACTGAATAGCACTACGAAAGCCAGATAAACATATGTGCAGAAACTAGGGAAGCCAAGTTCCCAACATCAGACAATTATGTAAATATGTGCTGATTTCTAGATGTAGGCAAATATCTCCACAGGAACAGTAACAGTCTACCTAGAATTTAACAAGCTGGAATTAACTTCTATACCACTCATCTGCCAGATGTGATTCAGTTACTAGTGGACTGTCTTTGAAAAATTTTGGTGAGTAGTTTTTAGTTTGACTACTTGATACATAACATGCCTGCTTTTGTGAAGTCTTAACCTGTTAACTACTAGTTTCATTTGACCCTGTGCAAAAAATGATGAAATGATGACTTCCAATCTGCCCACAGTTTTACACACTTCAGCTACAGCCCCTCAGTCATCTCTTTTTCAGCTTGACAAGTCCTAGTCTACATAAGCTGTTCTTTGTACAGAAACTCTTCCACACTTTCAGACATCCTTCAATGACCCTACTCCTTTCTTGTATTTTTTCTGACACAGGAGGACAAGGTCTATGCAGAGCAGGCAGGACATATGCACCTCCTAGAGTATATGGTGGTATGCTGATGCTCTGTTTATTGCCTGCTCAGCATATACCAGAGTTCCCCCAAATACAAGTAGTTCTCTCTGTCTTATTTTACACTTTTGTACCCTGGAAACAGGCCATTTCACAGGTATGAATGTCTTGTACACACTGTTTTTCCAAATACTGTGTTCTGCTTGGTGGTCTGTATATGATAATAAGTCTTCACAGATAGGTATGAAAGAGATAAATGTTGTTTAAATTGCAAATTAAATTAGGAGTTTTACCGCTTGTTATAATAAATCAGGAAAAATCACACTTCAGTCAAAGGGGAATAGACCCATGAAGTGAAAATAACCGAAATCCATCATAGTAGTATGAACACATTTTCCTTCTGGAAGAAAGTATTATTGATTACCTCTCCTGAACTGAGTTAGATCTGGGAAAGAAAGGAAGCTTGGTCTGGTTCTTATGGAGATTTCAATACCATGTAGAGATAGAGGAGAACTCATTTAGAAAATCAATAAAATTTGGAACAGTCTTCATCATAAATAGAATTTGAATAGTACCATATGTAAAAATCTACAGATACGAGCAATATTTGTACAACTTGTTCTTCCATCCAGCCCCTAATATATAGAAAATGAGAAACATAACCCTTCTTTCATTTTCTTTTGCCCATTATGGATAAAATTACAAGCCTCTCTTGGATAACATAAGCTCCAAAGCAGGGATCAATAGTTGATTCAGCTGAAGGGAGTAAAAGGTCTACAGATATCTACAAACAAGAAAATGTAAACACAAAGAAGGTGACACAATTGTAAGGTGATGCTTTTAAGAATCTATATATTAGAACACACTAAGATTATATGTTAAAATCAGATATACTGTTAAGAACCCTCTTAAAGTAAGTGTCGAAAATTAACAGTTGTTCATGGGACAGACAGAACTGCTTCTAAGAGCTGAATTTACCAAGAATTTGCATTGACTTGGCAACTGATTAACATGAAATTCACCTTAAAAAAAAAAACTGTGTAAGCTTGAACAGCCTTTATTTAGGTTGAAAACTGGTTTTCCCACAGTGAAAAACTACCTAAAAGGATTAAAAAATTGTAATTATTTCTATATTAATCCATTTAACCATATGTTATATAAACCAGCTCCAGCTGAGATTAACTCTCAAACCCACAGTATACCCTGATACCTAGTGCTAAGGTTCTACTCTTTATTTTGGCAGCATTGTTACTTTCACAGTCATAGGTTGACAGATAAATATTTAACATTAGAGCTGGTTTTCACTTGATTTAGCCCATTTTTTTGTGAAGTCCTCCAAATCCAAAAGTTTCCACTGATTTGCTGATATCGTAACTCTTTTGTAGTAAAAAATAAGATCTAGTAACATTGTTCCTCCTTTTGTTATCTTACAGGCAAAAAAATAAAGAACTCTGAATTAAGGGAGAAATACAAGTTACTCTAATTTCAAAATCAAAGATTAAACCTAGGAGTGTTAGGTTTTGTTCTTGAATGCATTACTAGTTAGTACTCTTGCACTAATAACTTTGTTTGAGATACTGAGATCAGTGAGAGGCAGGGGGTAATGTTGAGATTAATTTATTCTGAGTTCTAATTGTCTACTTACTACAATCTGCAAAAACAGACACAAAGGGAATCAGCGCAGAAATTTAGAGGAACATTCCTTTGGATGCCTGCAGATTCCTCTTTTCAGAAATGGGCAGAGGAGAAGATAGAAAGGGATCAAGATGGGATCAAGAAGGATTGTGTTCTGTTCCTTTAGAGGTATAAATCTTCTTTCTGAAGCAGGAAACTCTTCTTAACCAAACTTAGGAAACTGCTGAAAACATCAAAAACATATTTAGTGGTCTGTGTTAACAACTAAAATTATAGATAAGTATGATCTCTACTGAGACACTAAACAGATTTAAGTGTGACTCAGCCACACTAAGGCATTCAAGAAAGAAAAGGAAAAAGGTGTCATTCTGCATTGATAATGTACAAATGAATGACACTTCCTTGTAATTCACTAATTTAGCTGAAGAATAAGAAGGTATTAAAAAGATAACAAGTGGGGAGTGTGGGAGAAAACTGCTACACTTAAACAATTTAATGGTATCTTTGGGTTCATTAGTTACTCCTAGATATTAGCCAGAATGTTTCATAAATCACTGCTGCTATCCCTAACTGACTCATCAGTCCATAGTCTAGATAAGTTTCTTCAACCTCTAATTGCACATAACCTTAGTTCAGAGGAGCTCTGTGTCTATTTCCTCAGAAATTAAGAAAAAGTACAAAAATAGATTATTGGATTAGAGAGATTTGGAAAGTGTTTCTACAAGCAGAGCAGAAAGAGAGCTTACATCCTTCCCTCTATGAAACATCCAGCTAACACCCATGTGCTTACTTTATCACATTAATGATAATGGAATGACACCTACAGAAAACTCGACTCCCTATTCTTTTTCTTCCTCTTTTCATCATTTCTTTGTCCCTCAAGGAAGAGCCTATGTGGCTTTTCTTTGGCTCTCTCTCTTTGTCTTGTCAGTGCTACCATAACTAAACAATGACATGCAGCAGCAGCATTAGAGTCTGAGGAGGTATGGAAAAATTCAACACTGTACATACACCAATGAATTTTAAAAAGAAGATGGCTCACTGTAAAAGAACTTTATTGCACAGGCCAAATCCTGTCACAGTGTGTCTCCCTTCAATCCTCCTATATTCATTTAGGTAATGTAAATTAAAATGAAAATAGAGTTTACAAGGTAGGTTAGAAGTGCTCTTTCTTGGTCACATTAGATTTGTTAGTTATAAAGAGTTGTAAATATTTTCTACTGTTAGCAAACATCTTGCTTTTGATCTTTTCATAGAAAAGAACACAATTTAGTTTAATTTAACTATTTTATAAATTTGACATAAAATATCAACAGATTAGGCCAGTAAATAAGAAAAAAACACATTTATTTTGTGATTTCACAAGCTAGTACTGTGCAAAATCAATTTGTACTTACAGGCCATGCTTGTGCCTTTGAACGGTGAAATGTTTTAATACATATTTCATTAGTCTGGTCTAGTTTAACCTGTTCCCTGACACAAGAAATACTAGTGAATCCTCATGTTCCTCCTAACTCTTCTTGTGCAATTGAAAAAGATGCATCTGGGTTGTGTTTGTTCTGTTTTAGATAATCACACAATCCTTCTTTCAAGAAATGCCATCCCTCGTCTTTCAGACAGGGATCCAGTTTCCCCTACAGGGCAGGAAGTTGCCTTGCCAAAGTTCCCCTCCCCTTTCCCTATCATAGTAGGTGTTCCTTCCAAATCTGGCCCTAAAGGACAATAGAGCAAGATCTACAAATTTGGAATCAAGTCACTTATGAAATGCCTGTGTAACCTTTGACAGCGAAAGAAGAATGAACTTTTCCTGGCTGGATCCTCTCAGGAGTTGTGGTAAGGACGACCCATCTGACCTGAGTTCATATCCCAAGTGAAAGCAGCAGTGCAGAGACACCACATTTATTTTTTTTTAATTTTAGTTCTAAACAGTTTTCAAATCTCCTCCCAGTCTTCCTGGAAAAGGCTCAGATTCAGTTTGGTTTAAGCACTGGGCAGAGATTCAGTAAGACAGCATCCGAAACAGCAGTTTTCCTGAGAAGCGAGAATCATGTTCAGAAGAAAAATAAAGTAGAATAAACAGTTGAAGAAACCTAAAGCCTCTTCCTACTCCCATCTCTATGAAATATCAGCAAGCGATTAGATTATGTTTCTCCTTCTCATTTTCTTTAATATAAGAACAGGACACACATAGTTTAACTCCCAGCAGTAATTCAGATTAGTCTGGAATATACAGTTCTCAACTGAACTCTATTTACATTTAACCTATTAGATAAATGCTCAGCCAAAGCCTCCTCTCACTTACACAAAGAAACCTATGAGTTACAGAACAGTTTGGTTGTTACATGAGTAAGAATTTGCTCTATACTATACAGTCTCTTCTATACGACCTGCACTTTTGGTAAATTACTCACAAAGATCTATCTTAACACCTTTTTGCCAAAATACTCTCAGGCTCAAGTAATTTTCAACCCCTCCTTCTTCAACCTTGAGACTCTCGTCCTGGCAGTTTGGCTTTGGTATAGGTGCTGAAAACTAGATTAGATGGAGGAGAGAAAAATAACTTGATAGTGTGGTGTGGACTGGCATGAAGGCTGTGTTGGCACTCATGTGAGGTTACTCTAGAGTAGTAAAGCTTCAATAAAATTATTCAGGTCACCTCAATACCTCTTCACTTTAGCAGTTCTTGTGACAGATCCAAAACATACCATAAATGCTCATTTAAAACAATGGAAGTATTTCACTCAATATGGATAAAACAGTACCAAGTGTATTGTAATATTACCTAAGGATAATTGCTCTTCCTAAAATGCGATTCATGATTGTTTTAGTTTTAAATATAGGGCATGGAATACTAAATATCTTTTACTGAAGTATCTTCAAAGGTATTGTAGCAGAAGAAAAATTAGTTTAGTTTTGTGTAAGTATCTGCCTCTTTCTTACTCTCCCCATATATGGGTTTATTAAACTATATCTTTTCAAATGTCCTTCCAAGGCTGTCCCTAAAGAAAAAAGTAATCCAGTAAGTGGAAGACATTCGGAAAACAACTAAAATCAAAGTCTTACTTTACACACAGACATTGAAGCAGCAAGACAACTCTCCACAGGGATGAACTGTGAATTTGAGGGGCCCAGCACTGAAGGCAGACTCACCAAAGGAATTCCTTCTGAAACCTGGTGTTGACAGGGTAACAGCAGTGCTGGCTCCTACAAGAGCATGCCAGCTTATAACTCAGTGTGCAAGCTGTGACATACATTAGCTAAAATTAAAAAAAAACATTAGTCAAAGCAAGGTGATGGATTCTCAGTTGACAACAGCATCAGCAGTAAGAATGTAAATTCAAATGTGAGATTACATCTCCCACCAATGAGATCAGTCATGACACATGTGGCTTCTGCTATCAAATTTAGTGGCCAACACCAGTACAATTTGCAAGAAAGAAAATGGAGAAACAAAGATATATGTGACTACACATCCATATGAGAGGAACCCTTCCTTACTAACATTTCTTTATAGATGAGCACTCAGCGCAATTTTATATTCCCCGTACATTTTAATTTGGCCTGAAAAATGGGAACAAGGGTACTCTCCAGTCCTGCATAGCTCTAACAGGAGTTTTTCCACAACAAGTCAAAATAATTTATACTACTCAAATCGTACCTTCTCTTCTGGAAGGCTCTATCTGGTTTAAGTATGACACTGGGAAAAAAAATTAACTTGAACATCCCACATGCTTTGCAACTGTACAAAGTCAGTGACCAGAGATGACAAAAACTTGGGCAGACACAGCACTTTCTTGGGTCACAGCGTGATGTAGAGAGATCTGCATAGTACATCAGGGTGGTGTTAGAACCATAGCTGCAATGAGGTGCAGCTCAAGCTGATTTAGAAAGCTCTTCTTAACTAGAAGTTGTAAGACTGGCACTTGAAACAAAAATTCTGGCTTCCCATGAGCTTTAGCTCCTTTGAAATGTGACCATGGGCCCATCACATTTCCCAGGTAGTCTGAAAGCAGATGCTTGTTTGTGCTTGCAAACTCAAGGAGAGGACAGGACAGGACAGGACCTGACAGAAGAGGACAGGAGTCCAATATTGCAAGTTAAAGGACTTTTCATCATGACTATTTTCATGAAAAAAATGTTTGAGTCTCTCTACACTTTTCATGTCATGGTATGAACTAAGAGCAGTTTTATTTTTGTTAGCTGGTAAATCTATTAGCTTGAAATGTCCTTCTGTAACATTCTTTTAGCACATCTAAAATTAATATACTGTAAGACAACTGTAACCAAAAGCTGTGTAATGTCTCTTATACATTAATTTTTAATCTGGATATTGAAGTAATCCCTCAAAATATGAAAATCAATTCTGACCTTTTGTATATAAAAAATGCATTTGATTCACACATGATAAATGAATTTTTTAAACTGTGTCTTTTTTTAACAGGAAACTACTAATTATATTGCATCACCCACTCTTTTCACCTTCTCATCTTGGACAATTTTTTTAAAGTTGTACTTTTTTTCATTGAATAACAATTTGTACCAGTTTTATCACCTTTAAATCTATCTTTCCAAATAATTCTTAAAGTTTTGATTTCTCAGTCTATTTGCATTTTATTCTTAAACTGTTTTTAGTAAAGGAAGCATGCTACTATTAATCCTTCATTCAGATCAACAAAAAGCTTTTTACATTTACACGAAACAAAATTGCAACTTAAAAGATTTTCTTTTTAATTATGAATATTACAAACTTACTGATACCAACTAGAATATAAAGCAGGGACTGTGAGATATATGTCAAACTGATCAGAAATATACTGAACAGGGGCATTGTGCATAATTTATATAAAAATAGACATTCTTAATTCAAAATTGAATGTGAAATATTTTTCCTATGAAACTTTAACCACAGGTAATCTCAGCTGAACTTTAACAAGTTGTTGTGATGAGACTTTTCCTCCAGTATCAACAAAGGGTACTGCTGTGTGACTGAGGCTGGATCACCTTCAGTCACCTCAGAGAACTACTGGAGCTCACCCAAGCCAGTCTGGCCCCACTCTGAGCAGGTCAGCCAGACTTGGTTGCACATGGCCATGCCCAGCCAGATTTTGAATATCTTCAAGGACAGAGACTCCAAAACCTCTCTCACCACCTTGTTCGAAGAGACCACCCTCACAGCAAAAAAGCTTTCTCTAATATGTAAATGGAGTTTCCTGTATTTCAGTTTTTTCCCATTGTCCCTTCTCCTGTCACGTGGCACCACTGAGAAGGGTCTGCTTCACTCTTTACACCTCCCATCAGGTATTTTTTCACATGGGTAAGGTTTCCCTGAGCCTTCTCATGTCTGGGCTGAACAGTCTCTACTCTCTCAGTCTCTCCTGTTATGACAGATACTTCAATGACTGAAGCCATTAGCATCCCTTTCAGAAGGTGATGTGGTATAATGTGTTCTTGTTGTACGGGACTCAGAGTTAGATGTTTCAATATACAAAAGCTCTAGATGTCTTTTCTGTAAAGTTGTTTGCTTCATTGACAAACTTATTCAAGTAATGTGATGGGAGAACCACACTTCATTTTTCTTCATTTGAAGCACTATCTAATTTCTCTAGCCTGTATATAGAACTTTGCAGAAATTCTTATGAACTTTTAATAATCTATCATGTTTATCACGATATTAAACTGTACAGAAATATAAATTTATTTTGTATCTTCCACAAAATGTGCCATGGTTACCTAAATGACAGTTCATAATTTCATTGGAACTACCAGAGAGAAAAGAGTGAAAATTTTTATCTTTTATGCTTCCTTTTAAACTTGATTCCCAGAACTTCTGTGTTCCAGTCCGTTGTTACAATAAGGTGAAGGCTAATGAGTTTATTGACTTTATAGATAGTTTTCAATTAAGAGGAAAGTAAAATTCTAAGGAACAAATTACAGCTAAGATCTTCTGTCACCAGTGAGAACATTTCTCAATTAGAGAGTAATAACTGTCTCCAAGAGAAATATATTCAGAAACCAGATCCGGAATTATTGTCTACTGATATCAGATACCTTTTCAATTGGAGATGAACTTCCACTGCAGGAAAAATGCAAAAAAACTAAGGTAAATAAAGAGCTTTGAGCAAGAACAACAAGGCACTGAAAATTAAAGCAGCATAAGTATCACTGCACATGGATTCTTTATGGCACTGAGTCAGGAAGTGATAAACATTGTCTCAAAGGAGCTGGTGCATTCACCTAAAAGACAACAGCCACTTGGAATTAAGAACAGAGATAAACTAAAATCACAGAACACATACATATATTTAGAGTGTATATGTGTCTGAAATGGAGAGCAGGGTATAGTTTTCAGGTCCATCAATTGCAATCAAATCACCTAATTTTGTATCTGTAGTTAACCCCTTTGTCAGTCATCAGAATGTTACAACCGGATTATTTGAAAGTGTACAACACTAGGGAGACATTGTTCCTGTTGCTTTCACTCGGTATCGTGCTGTTCTTATTTAAAATCCTTTTATATCTATTCTTCAAAATTTGTCTTGAAAAAAATGTTTTCTTCTAATTTGTCATTATTGAAGGTCTATTATTTTCCAAATTTATTATAAAATCTTGACTTCTATTCATAATTGAACAGTAATACTGCTATTTTCCACAGTTTAAATGAGCTTCCATATTAAAGATATGACCAAAATACAATGAAATTCATTAGTACATACCATAAACCTATCTGCAATGCCAGCTATAATTGGAAAAATTTGTACTGAAATATAAATTAATTTTGCTTTTATATTTCATCACTGCATATCATATATAATAATATGTATTATATATAATAATATACATAACAATATACATATTAATATATAATTGTGCCATTAATTTCTCAAAAATTAGACTGTATTATTCATTCTTAAAGAAAAAAATGTACATATGTCTGTGGACAGGTTACTGCTAAAAATATCCTGCTTTCATTTCAATTTCTTCTTTGTTTCCAAAAACACTAAATAAAAGATAAGTACAATAACTTTTTTTCTTTCAAAATTTCTGGATTGTTTTTCTCAGACAACAATGAATCTGGATGAAGATTAAAATATTAAATTAACTCATTCTCTCTCTAATTATTCACACATTCATCTACACACATTCATATGCCATAAATATATCAGTCAATATTAAAAAAATCTGAGAACAAGAAGAAAATATAGTATATGATTTTTTTGTTCTTTTGCCATAAACAGCATTTCAGAGAGAAAACAGTTGTGCCAAATTCTAAAGCTGCTCCATGTCAATGGTTTATGGAAGTTTACAATATAAAACACATTCTTCAGGATTTTAGCTCATTTTTTTTCCCTGATGTAATATTAATACTTTCATAAATATTGCTGATAAGATTCTGAACAACATTATATCCAACTTAAACTTAACTTCTTTCTCCCACAGTATAATAATGATGTCATTCAGTCCACTTGAGTCGAAGTGAATCATGCTATTAATATAGCAGACTGTTAAATGTAAATCTAAAGAATCCTTTGAACTACTTCCTTAAAGGTTTTCGACTCTGTAGTTGTTCCGTGACAGTAGATTTGAAGGGCAATGCAAAGGAATGTCATCAGTCTAAAAACATGAAAATATAAGTACAGACCCCAAATATACCTTCCTCTCTAGATCCCAGATATACTCTCCTCCCTCTTCCACTCATAAAATATAACTATTAACAAATTTCCACTTACCAAGAGACCACTACCCTTCTCAGGAAGCAATTTAGTGAAGAAAACAAAATTTCCTTTTCTCCTATTTCACTTGGAAAAGCATTTAGTGAAAGCAAAATGAGGGCTTACCTCCAATATCAGAGGTATGTGCCATTTGTAAGGGACAGGATGGGAGAAGTTGATATGAAAAATACAACATTGCAGTGGTGTTTTATTTTTTTACATCTAGTTTAGTAGAAGTCTTTAAACTTGTTCTTTAAACATTGTGCAATCAAATCTCAAAATGTGACTTAATAAACTGACCAAGAACAATAAATATTTAACTCTGGAAATTTGGACTGTAGTAAGGTAGTAGGAAAAGAAGAAAATTAATCAGGAAGACAGTCAAGAAGGAAGCAACTAAAACACCAGGTTTTGCTAAAATGTGCTAATATATGCTGCCCTAAAAATGTTGATATAATAAGGATTATTTGTTTTGTGAAATATGAGCCAACAGGAACAAAAACATCGTTATGTTGGATGCTATAGAGTATACAACGTGATGCATATCTCCAGCACTTTACAAAGCAAATGTAAATTCTATCCTTAATGTAATTTGCAAGTGAAGTCTTCCCAGCTTCAATATTCCTAAAGCACAAGAAATTTAAGTTCAAAACTCTTTCCATAATTCTGTGTGATTAAATTTTTATAGTAGCTATTCTGGAAATATGGAGTCTCAGCAACTTCCCCTTCTCCAACTGTTCGTAGTTTCCTTCATCAGCTGACCAGAAATAGGAGTTTTATCTGGAGTATCTGACACTTAAAGGCTTAAGGTGAAAAGGTACATGGACAGTGTAAAATTAAAATTTAAGAAAAAGAGAAAAAGTCTGTGTTACCATAAAACGGTCACCCTCCTGACATAGTGTCAAGTAAACACTTCTTATAATTAAGGACAGGAGTACTTTCTCATTTTTATTTTGAAGATAAGCTTAATTAAAATAAATAATGAGAGAAATCAGTCATATAGAGAAAAAATAGTCTTCCAGCGAGTGAGAAATAATCCCTGAGGGATAAGGTTACAGATTCAAGAAACATGCTAATGAAACCTTCATATTTTAAGACCGTGACAGTACTGGCACTATAAAGCACCCATGTGGCACCAGCAGTAACAGCAGCAGTATCACATTAGCACCATATCGTTCTGATATTGTGTGTAGTTTTACACAGAAACCTTGACACTGGACTAATCTGATTAGTGTACTATGTTTTCTGGTGGTTTGGCTTTATTTTGACAGGATCTGGTGGTAACAGAGAAACTTTCCCTGCAAAACCTTGTGATTTTAAGGACCCACTCTAAGTATAATATTATGTTGAAATTGTTTATGAAATGAAATAAAAATGCAAGGTTTGGAAGCATTTTTAAGATTTTGACCCTACACAGACTGGTATACTTTACTTTAGTCCCTATTCATATTTGAGTTCCAGTGATAGATTAAGAATATCAAGTCAAGGGAGGTGATAACACTGATGAAACTGTGCCCTTTTATTCATGTCCTGGTGCAGCAGCAGCAGACAGCATCAGCTAGTACACTAAGGAAAATGAAGTTCAGTTACAGGCTTTTGGGAAAAGATGCTCAGAATGAACCCTTTCACCTTTTTTATACATGTAGTATTTGTTCCTGAAGTATTTCTTGGACACACATTTGTGGAAAGATTTCTAGGTAAGGTAGATGGCTTTCTACTGTGTCAGTGTCATCCCTGGTTCTAAATAGATGTGGAGGGTTGCTGCATACTGCTGGATTCTACAGGAATTTGTCAGCCCTCTCAGTCAAGCTAGGGTGCCCTCAGCTCTTGTTCTCCCAGGGAAGAGGTTTCTCAGGTCACTTGTCTATGCCATATTTCCAGAAGGCAGGCAGCTGAGGGTTGGAGGCATCATGACACTGAAGAGCCACAGCCCCAGGGGGAGGAAGCCTTATCAGTCATAGGAGGGGAAAAAAAGCTAAGACATCTAGAAAATAAAAGTAAAAAAAAAAGTAATTTTAGGTCTCCAAAAGGGAGCTTATCAGAATACTCTTTTCCTTCCAGCTTATTCTTTCCTCAGTTTGAATAAAACCAATCATGCAAGCAAGCCAGCAAAAAAACCACCCTGGAAACACTCAATTATACAGACAGTATATTTCACTTATGCCTCCACTTGCTCCAAATAAGTGTATGATGAGTTACATCAGTGTATGGCACGCTATTTTTACAGGATTTCTCCTTAAATCTGACTGTATTCTGAGAGAAATTTTTCTGAAGGGTGTGGATACTTTTTAAGAGTTGGAAATCTCCCTTGGGGAAGATTTTATGTCAGCTAAACCATCTATAGTAGTGTGCAAGTGTTCTGTATTAAAGTTTCTACAAAAGCTTATATATGCATAACCATGGGTACTACATTTACTTCTCTTACATGTTCTTTTTCCTTTGGATTTCAGTCTCTAAAATATTTTCGTTAGCAGAATTTTGTGAATACTTCCAAGTTTGAATCTTTGTGATTACTGTTCTTTCCAAAAGAGATACCACCAGTTCCAACACAGTTCATGGATGACTGGATGCTATTGAAGTTGGAATTTACCTTTTTTTTTAATGATACTAACAACACAATATTAAGAATTTTTAAAATAATTTTTTAATTTCCCTATTTTTTGTCTAGCTGTTTGACAAGTTCAATTGCTTTACTTGCTGCTGTATATATCTTTTTCTACTTAAATCTTTGTTATAAAGGAAGGAGTATTTATTCCAGGTTCTGCTTAAAGGGCTACCTGGTTATTATCCCCACAATTATTATTGTAAGCTTACAGTGTTTTCTAATTTATGAAAAGTAATTACATGAAGACAGTATTTGCATACACATTACGCACTAGAGTAATGAACATCTCAGTTCTTGCTTCCCTCCTTTCCATCCTCCAGTGCATCAGGTCTTTGATTTGAACCCGCATGTTACAATTGTTGGTTTAGATTTCCATAACAGAGACCTCCAGATTGCAAAAAGCTTCATTCAAAACAGTATACTAACATGACTTCTGTCAATTAACTGCAATATCTCTGACAGCTTTTTGGTTCAATGCCAGCCATACTGCTGTGGGAGATTCCTTCTTGCAAGTCATGCTGGTGCTTTGCACTCTACCACCTGCTGGTGCCACCTGTGTCCATTGTCCCCAGCGCCATGCTCTGGAGGTGCCTGGGCTGAGGATGCTGTTGTCGTGCCCACATTCAATTTTTGTTGCTGTGACAATAGTATTTGTTTCATAAAGCACTTTCTTTTGCAATTATGTCCTCAGTTTACCAACAGCAAAGAAACAAGGCAGATCCCTCACTAGAAACAAAATGGAGCTGAGAAAATCAGATTTGGCTAAGTTAGAGTGCTACTACTAACCTTCGCACTGAATATATGGTTTCAGACCTCCTGTCCTCAGTTCATTAGTCAAAAGTCTTCTGACACAAGCATGGTTTTGGCATGTTTTTATCTCACAACCCTTGTTTCTGTCAGTTTTGATGTTGTTGCTATGTATAAAATCAACCTAAGTCTTGTTTTACAATCCCAGTGTTGCCTGTGGAATCTGAGCAGTGTAAGAGCTCCATTAGCAATGTTGTTCTTCTCTATGGTCACTGTCACACTCAATTTAGCTCCAGTTTTATTTTTTGCCATAAAACAGCATTCGTGGTCACAGTAATTCTGTTACCACAATGATCTAAGAGTCAGTGAAGGACAGTAATGAATTAACAAAGAAGTATGTGTCTTAGTGTAGTCCTCAGAGGATGCTTTGCCTGAGGTGGATGACCAAAGTCTGCATCAGTAAGTGTCCAGCCTCGGGTATAACCACAACTCAGTGGGCTGTCTGAGAGTGGTCTGCTTTAGTTGGGCATCAACTCACAGACTCTCGGGGGCTGGGAGCCCTGAAGTGAAGGCAGAACAGAAAAGACTGTTTATTCAGAGGGCTTTGGGAAGAAACTGCACACTGAACTCTGCTGGTAAGGAGATCTCTGTCAAGAAGAGAAGCTTTAGAATAAACAATCCCCAGTAAAATACATTTTCCAAATGTCATAAAACACATTGATTGAAAACACATGTTCATGGCCATCTGTTTGTCCTTCTAGTGAGAGACAACCACTGTTCTGCATGAGAGTCCAGCATTTTGATATATCTCTATGAGAAGATTATCATCTTAATGGCAACCAAAGGGAATGCATCCTGTCTGCTTAGTTGTCTGTGGGTACCTCCTAGCTCTTGGGTGCTCTGTTGCTTTGAATCCCCTGTTGCTTGCAACAGAAAGGGAAGAGTGAGAATGGCTTGGCATTTGACCAAGGCTCTGCCTGAAATTAATGATGTCTTAATGATGGTACAAAGATATGAGAGGAAAACATTGTAAAAACCTCGGGTTATGAATGACTTCTATGAGCTGTTACCATATCGCTGGGCCTAGGAATGAGACCACATATCGTATATGGTGAGTTGGTCTTCCTATGGGATTAGTAATGACTGAGGTATAGATTAAAGACAAATGAAAACTGAAACTATTCCTTTCCAATTTTCATATCTATCTACCACTAGTAATTTAAAAGCAACTTTGAAATAATGCATTAGAGGATACAGTGTCAATGAGTCAAACTCACAGTCAAGGCAGGCAGTCATTGCAGCACATCTCCAGCCTGCCTGTTCTTAAGGCTTCCATAAGAGAAGAAGGAGTGAAAATACTTTATATGTCTAAAAAGTTAAAAAGTAGCATCTTTGGTAATCTTCCTCATACTTTCCATTTTAGGCCAAAAAGATTTACGAAGGTGAGCAAGAAAAGTTGGAACTATTCTATTTTAATCTACCACAGTCTCCTGGCTTTTACTCCAATATTTTGCCCTTCCTTTGAAATACTGTAAATGTGATCATTTGGCAGTCACCATCTCTATCATTCTTCTCTTCCAGAGATTTTGGACCTGAAGAACTGGGAACAAAGCCACATGTGAAGAGCCTGACACATGGAACATGATGGCAGAGTGCTGGCTTCTCCAGATGTCAGGAGATAGAGTTGATAGCTGTGTATTAAACTGACAAAGAGAAGACCTAGAGAAAAGCTGAAGAGCCTGTAGTGATGAATGAAAAAGCCCAACTCTCCATTGAGAGTCTAATCATTGCTCTAGACATCCTTTGAAGCTTTAGTTAACTCACTGCTCAGTCCCTCTGTTTCTCAGTTGTAAAGCCATCCACTCACATTGTTATTTTGGTCTTTAGAGGCTTCAGGGGGAAAGGCTATATTATGTGTCTGTCATTCAAGATGGGAGATGTTTTAGGCAACAGAAAAATCAACACCCAAAATTTACATTTTTCATAAACTAGAAATCATAGAATTAATATTCCTGGATGTATATATATTATGATATTAGTTTATTCACATAATCTTTCCTTCATAGATCTTCACTATTGTAAAATACAATAGAAGTTAGTGTCTAAAAATTTAAGTTCTATTGAGGATCTGTATATGGCTTCAGCAGTTATAAAAGGGGGAAAATACATAAAGATTTGGAGAAACTAAGCACCTCCTTTTATAGGCAGAGCACAGAGAGGGGGTCCAAAGGCCATCGAAGCTGGATTGCTGCAGCATATAAACAGGTATGTGGAGACATATTTCCACAAGCTGATTCACCTCTTACAGTTTAAACATGAACATAAAGGTGAATTGGTCAGTGGATGTGTTGGTACCTTAGTACTGACTACAGAACAAACATAGAGGACTAGGTTTTGATTAGACTCTTTGAGATAGCACAAGTTTTTCAAATGAAACCATTTCCTAAATGACAAAGTGACCTTAAATAGTAGAATGTGAACATTCATATTGCAGAAACAGTTTTATAGAGAAGACCATTCTCCAAATCCTGTATTTTCTAAACCAGGAATTCTCTTTAATTTAGTCTGTGAAGCTCTCAGCACCTTGTGAATTGATGAGTGAATAATAAGAAAACAATTATTCTTTTTCCTGTGAGTCATTATTAGCATGAAGTAGCAATATTTCATAGTAAGGAAACCATTCTTTCTGCTGTACAGTCAACCAGTGCAGAAACTTGACAACAAGAAGACGAGATGATGCATGTTTCAGAACTCCATTCAAACCAAGCTATAACAAAAAAGGTTTTTGTTTTTTAAAGACTTTTTTCCTGTTGTTGTTCTGCAAAATAAGAATAAAACTACTCAGCAGAGCAATTCTTAACAGATGGTTGCTATTTCAGCCTCAGATGGCAGAAAGCCCTAGAACCAAGCAATTACAGAGTTCTTTGATGCAGAACCAGCTGAACAGATTTTAATAATTTCTTCCAAATTAGAGACACCTGGCCCCCCAGAAAGTGCTGCAAGCTGAGTGATAGAGGTGTGTGATAGAAATATATTCCTGATGTCATCAGCAAGGTTTTGGTGACAAAACTGTGAAGACCAATAGGAAATATGTAAAAACTACCTTTTCGCTTTTCTAATATTAATTCAAACAGCCTGGTAAAATAATTTTAGAAATACTCTGAGGCAAAACTCTACTCTTTTGATTTTCTGTTACTGCAGACATTTACTTCCTTTTAAAAAATGCTGTACAGGATATGGATACTCAACAACACCAGTTTTTATTGTTCACCTTTATAAAGCTGAAGGGCCTAACCCAGAAAAGATGAGCAAGCACATGTTGCTTTGTTTTGCTTACTCTTATTCTATTTTCTGGATGTAACTCCTGCCTTTGGAAGATCTAATAATATTCCCCTATGAAATATGTGCTTAACAGAAGCCATTAGGCCAAAGCCACTGGTATGACACTTCTGTGGCAGCTCTACAGCATGGAGAGAAAAGTGAAAGGAGTGGCCTATGTTATAGCTAAGATTCAGCTTCACCTGTGTTACTGCCAAATTATTCCATTCTCTTCTCATTCATCCAGCTCTGTCTTTGCTATCATAAGGTCATGTCTATCTCATGCTCAGCAAAGCACTGTCACAATCCTGTTTGTGTCTCTAGTAAATTGAGCTAAAGCCAGCTAATTGTATGGTTTTGGCATGGGATATTAGTACTCTGTGTGGTACAAGTGGTGTGTAGGGGATCTGGAAAATCAGTTTGCTCAGCAGCTGACAGCTCTAGTCTAATAAGCCAATTGTGTTTGATAAAGCAGAAAAAATTATGAAGGAATTTATAATGTTCTTGCTGAATTTAATAAACCAGGAATTCCCCTCCAATCCTGAGGTTCACTTTTCCTTAAAACCTCCCTTTCTTGGTATAATGCATTTCTTGGTATAATACATTACATAAGGTAATCATGCCTGTGTTTCTAAAATATCAGGTATTCTCTGGAATTTGAAGTGTGAGTGTAGGAGCATAGGAGGGACTATTAAAAAGGCTAAACATTACAAATTAATCTAGGGGATTGATTTGTCTGAGTTCATAAAATTAATTGTGACCACTGAACGTATCTGTAATAAATTTACTAAATCTCTAGATGCTAAAGAAACCACTGTTTTATAAATAATGTACCCTCTTCCACCCCAGCACCAGCATAGCATTTATGAAGGATTCATGTTTTCTAAAAAGGAACAAAAGACACAAATAAAATAATGCTGATCTTCTCAGTTGACAGTATTTTTGAACTGTAGTGAAATGGGGTGAGTAAAAGTGTGGGGAAGAAGTGTCATGATTTTCTTTATGAAGCAACATCTCTTAATCCAAACTGAGCGTTGCAATGGCTAAAGCTTAAATCCCAGGGCTTTATATGTACAGTATGTCCAACACAACACATTTTTTAACTTGGCTACTTTTTATGTTTGGAATCACATTTCAGTTTCATGAAAATCAAAATCAGAAAAGCTCCCTGTGCGTAAGATACACAAATTCAGTACAGACATCACACATCCTTCTGGTTTTTCTTGTCCAAATTGTATTTGACTGATATATGTTATGCTATCATACACAATAGCTTTTTACAATGTATATCTGGCAAAGTTATCCATAAAATTGAATACAATAAACATTATAATGCAATCATTCAGTTTTGGTTTGAGATTCGGGAATTAGCTCCATTTAAGTGGAATGATTTTCATAATATGATCCATTCTATTGCATGCTTTCTCTATTCATTGGAACACCCTCAGTAACAGAGTAGATTTGTACTCAGTGCATAGTAACTTAATTTGATCTCTTTGTTTCCTACAAAAAGAAATCAGTAGAATCTAACACATTAGTGACCATTTTTACACTCAGAACAAAGTGAGGCCCAAGGGAAAGCAAGCACATTATTTTATTCCCACGTCTCATAGAATACTTTCACGTAACAGGTAAAATGTATAAAAATATTTAAACAGAGTTACACTACAGCCTGTTTTCAGACCTTTTTTCACCTTCTCTGTAAACAGACAAACAAAAAATTGGGAAAACTGACAAAACAGTTTGTCTGTAGTCCTCCTAAATCTTTAAAACTCTTCCTCAGTATTTCTTACATTATTTTTAAATGTTTTTCTTCCACCCTTGCAATTTCTGTAAAGTCATAACATTTTGTTTCCGTTCCCAGGGTTGGACATTTTAAGATTGCAGGATGGTAAGACCTGGTGAGAGTGTCAGCCATGTTATGATGATTAAGTACCATGATGCTACTAAAGTTGAGAATTAAAGGTGAATGCCTGCATTTCTGCACTGATGCAGAAGATAGTGCTGTTGAAAGAAAAGCATTTGTAAATGCCCATTCAGAAAGAACGGATTATGAAACAATTGGTGATATGTTCTGTGAATGAGCTGCAGTTAATGGTGCATATAAGTGGAAAGAATGTGCAGCCTTTAGCTTCCTGCTTGAAGCATAACTTCCCTAAAAAAAATGGATGAAGGAGGGAGGGGTTGAAAAAAGAAGCTTCTTCATGTCTTTGTAGCACCTCAGATTGGTAAAGAAAATTGAGAAATGGTTGTCCTAGACAGGTGTCAGGCATGGAGGGTTGGAGGAAGATTTATGCCTTAATTCAGAAATACGGTTGCAGTTGCCATTGTGTAGTTGCTGTGAAAAGAAGAGCAGCTACTGCTTGTGACACCTGATAATGTTATGCCTTCAATCTGGAGCAAAGAGATAAGTAGAGAACACCTAGAGTGACAGATACTTGCATTTTTTTGTTATGGTACTTTTTAACAGACACTATGACTGGCACACATAATGAATTCTACTTCCATCTGAAATAACTAAACTAATTGCTAAAACTCCCCTGTTAGATCGTATTATAATATGGACAAATCAATAATATGTTTAGTTCTAGGATAGCATTTATTTAAGATCAGACTATGAGCTATTAGACTGCAGAGTTATTGTCTTGTTATATCCATTATCATATTGATTCTTACTTTCCATTAGTCATGTCATTTGCACACTTGTCTAAAAAAAGTGATACGTGTTCTTGCCTCATAATTGTTGAAATTTGACTGAAGTGACTCAGTTAGTAGATTATTACCTGGGACTCTCTTGAAAATAGGGAATATCCCTCTATCCCTTTATGTTTTGTAGAACATACTTTCAAGGTGGATGTAGCCACAGTGTGCTTCCTCACTCTTCCCAGCTGGGTTGTGATTGATGTGTGGTTGTCCTGGAAAGATGACAGTATGACTCCAGTTCAACCAGAACTCACTGGGCTGGGTCCTTNTGTTCAACCACAGATCAGAACTCACTGGGCTGGGTCCTTGGTAATGATCATTAGTAAAGTGGGATATAATCTTTGTGGAAATTAAGGGAAATTAACATTATGGTAACTGCTGATTTCTAGGAGCATAGTAGGGAGTACATACTCATCCATGCAGCCAGTATGAAACTAAATGTTACTGATCAAGAAATGAGATTTGTTTTTTTAGATTGGTGTTTTTATCATTATAACTATGATGATTCACAAATATTTTCTCAATCTCTATTCATCTTCTGCTTCTCACATAAAACCATCCTGAAATGGCCAGTTAGTCTTTTGTTTTGTAGTCAACTTTTCCAAGTTACAGTACTGTTACAGTTGTTGCCATTATTTATCAAAAGGGAAGTCAATCTTCTGCCGCAGAATGCATAGTTACTTAAAGTCTCTTATAAGATCCTACAGAACATTATCCTGACTCCAAGAATGACTGATTCTAGATTAAGGTGAACGTAAAATTCCACCTTACTTCTAGGTGCTCTTTATTCTTTTGGGCATTAATGTTTGTATGTGTAGGTCTCCTGCCTTCTGTGTGACTGAGAGATACTTGCCTACTCTGTGGTTTTGGTTCTGTTTGTTTTCTATGTTCTTTGTTGGAATTTATCCTCTTTTTTTCAATATTTTTCATGATTTCTAGTTGCCAAACACCACTTGATCTCTCTGGTGTCACTATGTTTCTTCTCAGTCGAAGAAAGGAGAAGTTTATGTGCCAAGACCAGACAGCCCCTTGACTTAATCTCCCCCAACTTTGTCTCCTTCACTAAGGCCAAAACCAAATGTCTAAGGAGGAATTTCAGAACAGAGAAAGCATGTAGGATATACTCAGTCAGTGATTTAGTCATTCCAAAGTATTCTTCCAGCCTCCAATATTTTGTGACTCAGGAACTTCTGAGCCTGCAGCTGTGTATCTGAGTACAATGATCATCATCAGAAGAGGGGAAATTTGATGTTATTAATTTTTGCCTAGTAACTTTACAATAAAGTTGTACTACAAAAATGAAATGTATGCATTTCACACTTACTTTTAACAAGAGCTTAAGTAGTTGAATCTAACCATGACTGTAGAGGTGGTGGCAGGTTAATGCTGTGTACTTTCATCTTCTGCTTTTAATTACTGACACCACAGCATAGGCAGCATCACAGAAGATAGTGAACACAACCCTGGTACTCTGCTAGCAACTTTCCTGAAGCTGCTTTTTGTGGTTTTATGTAACTGTGAGCTGTGATGGCTGAGGAGAGAGCAACTGATTTTACAGACATACCTATCCCTGTGATGATTTTCAGCACAGCATCAGACTGGACAGCTGAGGGTGATAGATACTTAACACAGCTGCCTAATCTAAGAAATCCCTAACTTCCAAGGTAGGGGACTCTAAAGCATTCCTGATGTGAGCTCCTGCATACAACTGAGGGTAAACTGAATGAAAGAACAAACATCTGGATTCTTACTTCTATGAGATGAGGCTTCTAGGAGACCTCTAATCACCTTATGAAATTATCAGCAGACCAAATAGAAATTATAAAGTTCAGTAAAAACATATCTGTTATGTATTGACATTTAAAACAGCTAGACAGCATTATTTGGCAGTTAGTTTACTGTGTTTCAATAGTAAACATGTTTTAGTAAATAACATGCTTGTAAAACATCTGTGTATTACACAAATTTAAGGGCTACAGGAGTTGTTAAAAATAAGCATGGACTTAGTAAAACAATTTTATGTCCAAATCTCTAATTAAAACATTGTAGCCAATTTAGCATAACTTCAAACTCTTCCTGCCCTGCCTTCTTTTACAACTGTATCACATTCCTCCATAAAAGGAAAATCTCTGTTGATAATGTTTGATATTCTTTAGCCTACTGGGGCCAAGCATAACTAGATCATATTATCATTATATTTCACATTATGCTTACTAGTATTTGTACTATGTGACTGAGTTTCACTAGGAAAACATTCAGTGTACCAAGGAACAGAAGTAGAAAGGAAAAGAGTAAATTAAAAAGCTTGTTTCAGTAGTGTAATTTATAGACTTAAACAATGTAAATCTTAGGCTGCCGTGCTCTTTCTGGTTTCTCAGAAGAGCACCTATGGGTGTCTGCTGCTGTACAAAATGATAATATTTGTATAGGTTTCTTCAACTCTGGCCTTAGTAATAAATATTTCAATAGATTTGCATTTTAAATAGATTTATAGCTTTCATGTCTTGTTTCTATGACCTTCCCAATTCAGTCACACTTTTGTCTCCTCTTTACATAAATGCCTTGGGTCATTTACTTATTTTAATCTACATGGAATAATTCTGTCTCAGGATACTCAGATAGACCCAAACATTTTAAGAAAAGTGATTTATAAATCTCATGTGGAGCCAACAGGGAGGTATCAGTACCAAAAATATTTCTGCCTTCTTCTCTTACCACGAGGTACTTTGAAACCCCAATTGTGTGTAGGCATTTATTCCTTGGAGTTTTTAAAGAAAAGTGAGAATATTTAGGCTTCTAATATAGGCATTTCAGTTGGACAAGCTGAATGTTAAAAAGGCTTGCAGTGATTCAATTTGATTATAACCTGGACAAGCATTTGATGGGACAAGTAAAAGATATTTTTGTTCTTGTTCTGACACCATCACTAAATTGCTGTCTTGCTCTGAAAAGCTCATGTGATCTTTTCATTGGTTGATTTTCTAGTAATTGTCTGCTTTGTTTGGTTTTGTTGTTGCTATTTGTTTGTTTGTTTTTTTGTTGTTGTTGTTGTTTTAAACCTCATCAAGGTTGGGGCTGTCACATTCTAGCAGATTGTGAAGTACCTCGCATAACCCTGTCCCGGTTCCCATACAGGATCAGCTTGTTCCTGCAGTATCCTATGTAAACATCTGTGAATTCTCAATATGAAAGTTCAGGGGTTTAAAAGTATTAAAAATTGTTTTTTAGTCAGTCACTCTGAACTATTTTTTTCTTGGGAATTTTCAAAAAATATTTGTTATATTAGAACACAGTATCTACTCACAAATTGTCACCCATTAAAATAGAAAGTCCCTTTTTCATGTCAGAGTACTCAACAGAGGATTGCGTGAGGCTTCTGTTGGGTAAGCGGAAGAACCAACAAAGAACACACACGTAAACATGGTGCTGAATTCTGGCCATGAGATAATTCACCATACTAAGCAGGTTATTTGCTAACAGAATTTCCAGGGTCACAATTTTAGGAAGAGACAGAACCTCAGCTGGAAAACAACTGTGGCATTCTGATATCCAAACGGATTACTCAAGCGCTACTTGAAGTAAAAATACACATTCCCAGCCCTTTGTCAAGAAGATTGTACTGTTCCAAGCATCATACTGAATAGGTAGCAGATGTACAGAAGACAGGAAAGATCTTGGGATTTTCCTGGGTTTAATGGCATTTTCAGAAAACTTTACCAAAAAAAAAAGTTCTTCTGACATAAAAATGAGCTACCAGCTGAGCACAACTTTTAAGCTGTTTATAAAGTAATGGAGTGTGTGTGTGTCAGTAGATTTAGTGAAATGCTACCTTATGTTATAACTGGGATGAAAAAATCAGCTACTTTTTTTAAAAATTTGCACACCCCAGAAGTAATGATTAGTCTAAATTCAGATCTATTCTTCTCTCTGAACTGCTTTGAAGAACTCTTTTAAATTTTCGAGAAGACAAGTGAGGTAGCTCTGACCCCAAATCTGCCATTTTCATAAAAATCACAGAATCACAGAATATGCTGAGTTGGAAGGGATCCACAAGGATCAGCAAGTCCAGCTCCCAGCCCTGCACAGGACCATCCCCAAGAGTTACTCCATGTGCCTGAGAATGCTGTTCAAGTGCTTCTTGAACTCCTTCAGGTTTGGTGCTGTGATCACTGCCCTGGGAAGCCTGTTCCCTGCCCAACCACCCTCTGGATGAAAAACCTTTTTCTAATATCCAACCTAAACCTCCCCTGATACAAATTCAGGCCATTCCCTCAGATCCTGTCACTTCTCACCACAGAGATGAGATCAGTTCCTGCCTCTCTTCTTCCCCTCACGAGGAAGTTGTAACTGCAATGAGGTCTCCTCTCAGTCTCCTCCAGGTTGCACAAACCAAGTGACTTAAGTTGCTCCCTTCACCATCTCATTGCCCTCCTTTGGACACTCTCTAATAACAGCTTTATATCTTTCTTTTACTGTAGTGACCAAAACTGCACACAATTTTCAAGGTGAGGTCACAGAGCAGAGAGGGACAATCACCTCCCTCAGCTGGCTTGTGATGTTTTGCCTGATGCCCCCCAGGACACAGTTGGCCCTCCTGGCTGCCAGGGCACTGCAGAATCATATTCAACTTGCTGTCAACCAGGACCCCCAGGTCCCTTTCCACAGTCATTACTGGCAGAGCAAGGAGAAACCACTTTACTGATCCTGCCAGCAATTTCATTAACCAATCAGTCCCTGAAAGCAAGATACTCAGCTAAATTCAGTGGAACAGAATGGCTTATGCCCAAGAGAAAACAATAACCTATAGAGCCATTTTCATGGCCTTACTTAACTTAAAGTAAATTGCTTTATCCTAAAAGGGTAATTTCAGATAACAGGACTGAGATGTCCATCATGAAACATGATGGACACTGTAGCCTTCCATTTTGCAAAATGCTTTCAAAAACCTAGAAGGCATTGCATTCAAACCTGGGTATCCTGCTTGTTGGTACAAAGTCCCAGCTCACTGGAACTCCTGGGCAGCAGGGCCTTTGGTAGATATTTGGATGTTGGGTTTACTGTGATGGAAGCAAGTTTGGCAAGTAGGAGATGCAGGTGGTTCCCAGGACATCAACAACAGAGGGACATGACTTTTACATGATTTAAATCTTGGGTTTAAATGCTTCACCTAATCCCTAAAATTTGCACAACCTACTACAGGAAGCAATTTAGCTGCAGAGACTGGGACCAGTTTAACATCTGTCCAGAGTTCCCTGTGCTAATAATACCTTATTACATTTTAGAGAACTTCCAACAAGGTTCCCGCTACATAACCGTTTAGGACAGGTGGACACCAGACTGCAGTAATGCACTACTATAATTTGTTTTTGGATCCTATATGATGCCTATTACATTTTACTTACTATGATTATTTTACAGTGATTTAAAACATATATTGTGTCATCACAGTCGTGTTACTTAGAGTTTAATTGAAATAAAAATGCCTTGCATATTTTTCTATCTTGGAAGAAAATCCTCCCCCATGCCCCCTAAAATTTGCACAACAGTTATACAGAATTTACTACTCACAAAGGAATTGTGGCTTAAAGGATTGGCCAGCTCAGTATGACTGAACTCTTGTGCCTGTAAAACAAAAACCAGTTAGTGACCCTAATTCAAGTACATTGATATTATAGACTAGATTAGAAACTTCTCTTTTACCTTTCATTTACCACCATACAAGGAAAAAATACATGTGTAAAGCATTGTGATATTCAGATAACAATAAAATTGATTTTACCAATTTTCCCAAGCACACACGCTCTATATTAGTAGTTTGGGGTAAAATGTAATCGTTTTTTCCCAATATGCCATGTTTAGTTATGTGTTGCAGGGAAGACTTACATGTGAAAAACTGACGCTGGCTAACTTGGCTCTGATTAGATGCCTATGTGGCCTACTGATGTTTTTTAATATATACTTGTCTCAATTTCGAAAATTATAACAGTCATAATCTGTTTCAGTTACCAACCACAGAAGGAAAAGAAGTTAGGTACAACAGATTCAACATCGTAGAGGGATATTATTTGGAGACAAAGTTATTTTATGGCATTTCATATTGAAATACACCATGGCTTTTATGCATGCTTGGAAGAGCTCATGTTCTGGGTTTGCAAATATCACAGCAGATCTGCCTGTGATGCAACTGTTCATGTGTGTGTGGCCTTTCGGACAGAGGATGTGAATCGTAAGAAATGCTTGAGCCCGAATGCTGTTCTTTGGCACTTTTTAATCTGTATTATAAGTCCAAATATACCTCTTATTGATAACTGAAAGGGTTTTATTTGTAGTGCTTAGTGGTAGAATAGTATTCTTAGAAGGTAGAATGGAAAACATAAAAATATTAAAACCAAAAGGGTTAAAACACTTATTCAGCGTTCTACTGACTTCTAAGACTCTAAATATTTACTTCCAGTTACACTGCTTTAAAATGAAGCATTGCTCTCACATCCTTGAGGTTTTCAAGCTATTGTCATATGCTACTGCCAGGCTGTAGAAATAAACTCCCAGCTCTTTCCCTTCAAAATGAATTTAGGAAACTCAGGTGTATTATTAATCAGTCATTCTTCTTCTTGTGTTGTTTTTTGTGACACTTTATTTATTTCCATGTTCTTGGATTAACATTTTCTTAATTTGATAAATGCATAGTTATATAATTAAGTTTAGACTCTGAATACTTGTACTAAAAACAATATATTACATCAGGGACCCAATGCTACCATCAATCACATGTCAAAAAATATTTCTGAACTTTTATAGTTCCTATCTCCTTTATTAGATGAACCTAAATGGAGATCTGTCTAGTGTTTTGGGATGTTATATACAAAAAAGCTTTATTTTTGTTAGCTATTGAATGCCCGTGATCAAATGATCAAATGATCAAGCCTGAGATGTGGCTCTCTTATTTTTGTTAATCTAATAAGCTAATGTAGTTTTATCCTCATAGATCACAAGCATGTTTTTTGCAGGCTGGGTATCTCACAAGAAAAACACAAGTCTTGAAATGTTGATGAAGTGTTGCCTATGTTAAACATAGGAAAGTAAATTTCTGTTCATGAGTACGTGCATTTGTGATTTAGTAGCAGGTTAATTTTTAACCATAAGGGGAAAGAAAAATCCCTTTTTTGCTAGTGATAATAAAACAATAGTTCTGAAAATCTGTAAAGCACTAGACCGGCTACACTTTATTCTGCTGTTAGAGGCACCGCCTCAAAGGTGAAGCAAGTCATAGTTCTGTATACACTAAACTTTATCCCTGTTTGCAATGTGTACACCAGTCTGGACTTAAAAGACAAAAGATTTTGTCACTGAGATACGATCTTCCTGGTTTTCCTCCAGAAGACCACGATACCCACAAGCAGCTACTGACAGAACTTTGGCATATCTTCTCACTGTCAGCCCCAACTCCACCCTGAAATAAAATCTGGAACTTGGCAGAATTTAATTGATCATATTTGCATTTACACATATACATCAGTTTACTAACAGAGGTAGAATATTTCTCCCCATGTGGACAAACAACTGTTCATTGTTCTACCAAGTATATCTTTCCTCAAGACAAATGGTTTACATTTTTTTCACATAAAGGATTTTTTTACACTCATATCCAGATGAGTATACTTGAAAAAAAAGAACCCAACAATGACAGTGTAACTTGTAATGCTTTTTCAATAAGAGGAAGTAGTTAAATGAGAATTGATACTATGTTAAATTTGAAAAATTAGATGTATGTGTCAGGAGATTCTAAAAGCTGAATATCAAATTTTGTTTTTGCAATTGATGTGTTTTAATTAATGGACAATTTTGATTGTGTTTTAAGTTATCTGAACATGGTTTTGTTTTTGTTATATTATTACTGCTACTAATTTGGGCAGAGGTTGAACCTCTTGACACACTTCACAGGAATGAAGGCATGGTACTCTGCCAAGCAGAGCCTTCCTTAATTAAAAACTGCCTACAACAGTTTTCTACAACTGTGACAAAAGAATGAAAATGAGAGACAAAAAATTTTGCTTTTAAAGAAAACTAGGAGTAAAAGAAATGAAAATTATATGGAAACTTCTCTTCAAGGCAAATACTGAACTACCAGATTGTTGACCCTCGGGTTCAACAATTGAGCAACATTAGGTTCAGTAACATGTAGAGTGATATAACATACTGACCCTATTGAAATCAATAGAAAGAATTTAGAAGAATTTTGAGAGCTTTGGATATGATCCAAAAAAGCAAACTGATACTCCCAGGGGACAGGTTTTGCATTCCTCTTCTGGATTGCCATTTACACTGTTATTGAAAATGTCATTTACCTTAATATTAATATAGAACTAGTAAGGATTGTTTAGCAACCAAAAATTATTTTTCATTTTAACAGTTATTACTGTACTTTTCGTAAGACTCTGGGTGTTTCTTCTCTATAAATATTTAATAACATCTAAACTTGCAGCACTTAGTAGAATAACTGGGTTTTGTCAAGTGCATTGAGAAAGTAACTATACCTTTTTTGTCTACAGAAGTATTTGCATTTAAAATGACTTTTTAATTGTTTGTTGTTTTAGGCTTCAAGTCTAAAAAGAGGATACAGTATAATGTGAGCTTCTGGTCTTTCATCTGTACTGATAGAGATCATACTGAGGACTGTTTTATTACTGAGCTTGTATTCTCGTTTTGTAGAGACTGTAATGTTACACTCAGGTCATTAAAGGAAGAGCTTTGCTGACCAAAAGTCTCAGATTTGTTTTCTTCAAACAAAGAATGTTTTTAAAAACATTTTTATGTTATCATTATGCTCACTGTAAATCACCAGTCCACAGTTTTAAAGCTGACAAGTTGGGACTTTGAAGCTGTCACCAAATTATTTCTCCACTGGACTCTTACTCATGATGGTTCAGAGTGCTAATGCAGGAGTAGTCAAGCTTTCTGTGCAGATCACAATTACCTCACTCCATGAAAACTGAAGTACTGCCCTGCTCTACTTCTCTACTGTTGGTCCCATGGACTCACCAGACTGAGTGTCTCCAGATAGTCTTGAATCCTTCCCACAGGATCACCCAAGTAAATCCCACAGGGTGAAAGAAGTGAAATGCCCTTCCATACAGCTGGAAACTGAGCAGAAAGGGAAGAGAAAAATCAAGATTCAACAGCAAATACTAGTTCCTCTGATGTTTCCAGAAGCTCTGGATACCAATAAGTGTGCGAACTTTTTCTGGAAGACTTAGAGAAAAATTGGGCAATTGGGGTCTTGGTGTCCCTATTTTTCCCCTGTCATATCAGGGAAATTACTTACATATTCAGTAAGTATTCAATAAGAGCTGTATCATAAAGTATGAGGGATTTATATTCAGAGTGTATGTTTTCTTCATTACACACTCCCCCTCAAGGACAGAAAGGTTGGTGATCTCATCTTATGACTGACTATCTCTCAATTGTTTCATCAGTAAGCTAGAGAGAAAACCTAGCTACCAGGTAGGTAGCTAGGTCAGCTCTTTATTATCAGCTTTGTTTTTAGGTTTCAGTAAACTTTGAAAGCAGATACTACATTAAAAAATCCTTTACTTTCTGAACTACTAGGAGAGATCAATGTCACTAGCTAGTATTTGAAGGAGTTGTTTGGAACAGAAAGGCATAAACAGGTGTTTATTGTTTCCATCCAAAACAAAAAATATGCCTACATTTTCTTTTCACTTACAATCAAGACTAACCACTATTATTTATTTATAGCTATAATTTGTGTCATGTATATAACAAGTCTGTTTCACCCATTACAAACCCGAAATAGTTACAAAATATTAAATCTTTTACTTTCTTGTTTTCTTTTCTGGTTTAGCTTTTTTAATGATAAGAGATGGGTTTTTATGCTTAAATGAAATGTTTTCATGTAAGGCTTGTGTTTTGTATGTCTTGGAACAGAACTGTGAATATTGAAATGATTACTGAAATATCAGGAAAACATAACTTGTTATTGTTTTAAAAATATATTTTAGTACACAAAGGCTAATGCTGGGGAGACCTTACAATATTACAGTACCTAAAACGGTCTTACAAGAAGGTTGGAGAGAGACTTTTCACAAGGGCATGTAGTGATAGGCTAGGGAGAATGACCTTAAACTGGAGGAGGGCAGGTTTAGATTAGATATTAGGAAGAAATTCTTTACTATAAGGGCAGTAAGCCACCAGAATGAGTTACCCAGAGAGATTGTAGATTACACATTCCTGGAGGTGATCAGGGTTAGGCTGGATGGGGCTCTGAGTAACTTGGTCTACTGGAAGGTCTGCCTGCCTACAGCACAGATTTGGAACTAGATGTTCTTTTATGGCCCCTTCCAACCCAAACCTTTCTACATTTCTATGATTCAGACCTTTCGCATTTAAAAAAATAGTCATCAAACTAAAAAAGAAACCACAAAACAAAATAAAACCCGCATATTTGGTTTTGGTTTAATTATAAAATACAAAATTAAAAGAATAATAAAAAAGATCTAAATCTGTTAAAAGTGTGATTGACATATTTTCATGGCTCTACAAATAACTGCTTACACAGGAGCCTGTATTCTTGCCCTAAAACATATCAGCAGGAACACTACAAATTTGACTGGTAGCTTATCCAGGTTATCTAGAATTTCTTCCTCCCTCTTATCTGTATATTTATCAATACATCTGAACATGTGAGTCACACTATGTAGATGATTAAAGAAGATTGATATCCAGATGTGGTGTTACCTGAGTTTATGTTCTGGGGCTTGTTTTGTTGTTCAAATATATTAAATATCAGAAAAATTGTTACAGACAAATGGGTGAGAGATTTGAAAACAGATGTTCATATGCAATTCTTTAATCAATAGATATTGTCATAATCTTGACTGAAATAAGTCTCAGCTGGTAGATAAAAGGAGGAGGCTTTCAGGAAGACATGGAAATATTTAACATGTAAAACACTCGCAGAAATTATTTTAAAATTAAGTGCATGAAGTGCTATTCTGAGCAGAGAAATATTTTTTTTGCTGGCTGATGCTGTACTGATGTCAGTCATGAGACTGACAGAGCAACTGCTCTCCCTATGATTAACCAGCACTGAACAGACACTTGACACATCCAAGATTTGTATCTGCTCCGGGGAGGATGGGGGTAATGTGAGCCTTATGTTCTCACTCGGACTGTGGCCGGTTATTGGCAAGCACTGATCCTTACAGGATCTCAGGCTGACATGCTCCAATACTATTAATCTGATTCATCTGTGTTTGCCTTTCCTTTACACTCAAATGTATTCTGGGGAAGAAGGACATGTTTTTTAGAAAAGCAGAATATACTATCCTGAGGGATGATCTATTTTGATAGAGATCTTTTTTATTTGCCATACCAAAGGAGAAAATTATTTACTGTATCAGGCCAAAAATACTTTGAATTTCCAACCCTTCCCAATAAAATATTATGTTTAATGCTCTCACTACTTTTGAAGGCATGGTCAATAAAGCTGCTTCTTGACAGGTTCTTGACTCTTAAAGCTGTTTTTCTTTGGCCAGGGTCTGAAAAATAAGATAATAAATGTGTTAACAATAGAGTCCTGATGTATTCTTGAAATAAATGTATGTATTTCAAATGGTTTGAAGTGAATCAATTAATACTAATGTTTATTAGTGATTTGAGCATTCTGATACCAAATTCCATGAGTTTCTTATTGAAATTCAGGTACAGGATCCAGTACCTTCTGATTCCTAAATCACCTACTTCCTGCTAGGCATAGAGTAGTGCAAAATCCGAGGTATCTGAAGGAGCTGATCCCAAAAGGATTGAGTGAAGCACATGAAGAGTTCTTTAAGGAAGTGATCTTCAAAAACAGTTAGGTGGAAAATTATTGGGGTAGTCAAGGGGACAGAAGCTGCCTTGTGCTGTAACTACGAAAAATCATGAGCACATCCTGTTTTCAAGTTATGCGGTTTAATCATCAGATTACAGGCTGTTCTGGATTAGGATGCTGTCAGTCTTTCTTCACAGGGTTGTTTTACTTGGCGCAATTAACTAAATGCTTACCAGGCCAAAGATGCTGCAACTTGTGACTCTTCTCTGAAACACAAGGTTCCTGAATAAACCTGGATTTCACTGTCACAGGGCCCAATCATTGTAGATATTTTTAACTGTGGTCTATTATAATTAGCTAACAGTCCTCTTAAACTCAATAACTAAAGTCAAACAAATGTGTCAGCTTCTGTAGGGCTAGAGCCTGAAAGAATGAGAACAGTGTTCATTGAAGTAGATACTTCTCCTGTCACAAATCTCAAGTGTACATACTCTAGCCAGAGCTAGTAATGGAAGTTTTGCTCGGGCTTCCTTGCAAATGTTGCTTAGAGGGTTGCTTTGCAAAATTTGGATTAATACAATAGGACGTTTCAACTCTAGGTTCAAGTTCTCAGTGTCTAAGTGCTATGACTATGTGCCTAAACATCTCCTTGTGTAGTAACAAATTCTGCCTAGAGAAAATCTCCTTCTCTGCCTCCAGGCATTGGTGAGATCAAAGACAAACTTTGCTCATAATCAGGATCCTGATCTGGTAGTAGGGCCTCTTGGTCTTAATGACAGCACAGACTGTCCCCAGCAGTGCCACCAAGCTCCCAGCCAGTGGATGGGTGGTGACTGTGACGGTGCTGGGTCATTTTTCACGGCACTGTACCCTTTTTTTTAAATTGAAATCAATGAGACCTAATAATCAGATAGATATCTTATAATAAATGGGAGATATTATTGAATTATTTTTTCTTTTTTTTAAAAAAAGTAAAAAAATAAAAAAATTGTAGCTAATTTGCTTGCTACTTCACTCAGATATACTGAATAAAAATGAGTTGCCTTACCTTTCCTAAATATGAAAATTATATTCAGCTCAGTTTTAAAACCTGCTTCTTTCCAGCAAAAAAACTCCCAGACTTATGATTTGAGGCTGCCTAGCTTTCCCTATCCTTGTTAACTCCTCCTGGTCTCTGCCAGTAATGGAATGGAGTTGATCCCAAAGAATGTGCCTTAGCTTTTTCACAGATGTGTCTTTCCTCCACCCAGATCCTATCCCTTAGACCACAGACCATCTGACAGGAAGAAGTAATAGAAAACATTCATCTACTGAGTAAAGAATGCTAAAATTAATTTTAACACAATTTAACACATTAGAATGTCAGACCCAGTAATTAAGTTCATGAAGAACATTAAAGAGGACAATATAAAATATTACCTATTGTGAAAAGAAATATTGAAGGCTATTCTTTTTTGTCAGCCTGAATTCCACATCATCATTGCGTTGGAACAGGCTGCTCTGGGAAGTGGTGGAGTCACCATCTCTGGAGGTATTTAAAAGACATTCAGATGTGGCATTTAAGGATGGTGTTTAGTGGTGAACTTGGCAGTTTTAGGTTAATTCGTGGACTTAAGGATCTTAAGGATCTTGCGGATCTCAAGTCTTTTCCAATCTAAGTGATTCTATGATTGCTTTGTCTTACTAATTTTTTATGTTTCACTCACTATAGAATAACATTCTGTAGTACGTGGCAGATGTATAGACATGTAGACACGAAGGAGAGTTATAATAACAGCATTAGCAGTGAGAATACAGTGTTGCCATAAAAGTATCCACTGCCCAAAGGATCACAGAAGTTGTGATCATACCAAAAAACAATTTATCTGGAGTTCTCTAGATTATTTGGCAGCGCTGCCACAAAAATAGGTTTCTCATGACCAAATGTGGTGGATTTTGATTCATTGTAAGGAATGAGTACTCATTACAGTGGCAAATTGAATGAGTCCTTGTCTTCACAAAATTAATTATGCAATATCTTCTCTGCTCCATGACTTCTTATAGTGCAGCTGAACTTGTCTTTCAGCTAGTTGGCATTTTTTTGCCTCATTGTTTACTCCTGCTGGCAGAATAACAACAAAACTCAAATCAATGCTGAAGTAGTCCAAGAACTAAAGCCATGTGATCTCAGCTCAGCCTAGAGCATGGGAAATGAAGCTTTGCTCCAAGCCAACATCCTGGTAAGCGACAGTATATGACTGTGGCATGAAAAGCAGATAATTAATTCATTGGACGGCATCACAATTTACTTAGTCCTTTCACCAGGAATGCTGCCAGTCACATCAGAGAACAATGCCTGCTGCATTCATCAAAAGGAGAGTTGTTCAGTCTCCCTTTCCAGAAATCATGGCCCACCTAAAACAATCATGATTTGTCTTCCCAAACCCTCCTACTGGCTTAGCTTCAGCATGAGGTTCAGAAGCCTGGATATGTTTTTAATGCCTTGGTCTGTTGCAGTTTAAGATAATCCTTCTGGTCATCCTTTAGCTCCCATTAAGTTGGTATCTGAAAAGTGTCTGTCAAGATGCCTAGACCCAGACCAGGGCCAAGGGGTCCCTTACTGCAGAATCCATAGATTGATGGTTGCTGTTTCTTTCCTTAGGTATGCTATGCCTTCCCTTCTTGTAGAATATTTCTGAACTGTATGGGTCAATTTTTCCTCACCATATCCTGGAATTACAGATGGAAGAAACCACAGTTGCCTCCAACATGGACTGAGTCAGAAGACACCCATGCAGTGCACCAGTCATGTGTACAGAGAAAGAGCACAACTATCTGTGCTCTTGTATCTGTGAAAATTGGAAAGGTCATGGGAGAAAAAATTAAGCAATCAATTCTGTTTCCTTAGCAATTTGTTATTCTTCAGTATAGTAACAGAGCCCATTTCTTCATATGAAGCTATTAACCCTGATCTCCGTCACTTGATGATTGAGTGGTTGCAATCATTTAGTGAAACACTAAATACGTTAAAATGTATTTATAGAAGACTAAAGAAAAGTAAAACACAGATATATTAAAGGGATAATAAAAATGAAGTATAATTGTCTCAACTATGATAGTCTTAGCTTTTCTAAAATGATCTATTACTGTACATTTTAGAATGAAATGCGATAGACAAATCAATTTAGTTTTTGTTTTGAGACAGCAATTTCATGTAACTAAGAGAAATATGCACTGGACCTACTTTAAATGCTTTTAGCATATGTTTTTAGCTTAAATTTTGAATAATTTCACAAAAGTACTGTTTTCTCAGTATGACTGTAATATCATAATTTTTTACACAGATTATTAATCTTTGAATGTTCTTGGGTAATTTTTAAGGGACTCACTAAAGACAGTGGAAACATACATAAGTCTTTTTGGTAGAGATACACAGGGATCTAGATATTTTAAGCGACTATACATTGGTAAACCCACTATAATCTATGTACCACTGCTGTAAGTAAAAGCAAAACTGATGTGGGATGTAAAATGCCAGAATTCAAATGGCATGATTGAACTGCAAATAGGAGATAAAAATTCCAGTTTGATCTGCAGCAACTGTGGTAATAATGAGTTTGTTATCCTAAGGTAAGTCCATTTCCTTGTGTTCAAATTCAGCTTCCTTTTCCCAGACTCATCCCAGCCAGCTGTAGACACTTAGATTGGAAATACTCACCAGCATCTAATCTATGTACCTAGACACAGCAGTTTTCTCCGCTGATTACTGAACATGAGACTTCTAGATGGCCAAAAGAAGTATGACATCAATCCTATTCCTTGCTTATTAATTGCAGACAGTTGAAAGAAGAGGAAATATGTTTCTCTTTTCTGTGTCAGCCACTGTAACTCATAAGAGATGGGGTCTGTTTCCTGCTTCTTCCTTAAGCTATTGCATTGCATCACTCTATCATTCTGACTTTCTAAGCTTTACGAGATTAACTTATTTTATGAGTGCTGCTTAATGTAGCAAACATGGTGAGTGTTTATCAGTGAACTGCTTTCTCAGAAGTTCTGTCTGCATGTTTCCAGGTATGTTTTATCTGGATCTTTCCACCTGAGATTAACTGCAATTAAGGTCTTTCTTGATTGATCTCTTTTCTTTTGCAGAATAAAATGCTTTTACATTTTGCAAAGAGAAAGCAATATCAGTTGTTTACAGTAAAATATTTTCATGTAAGTATGTGAATTAAAATACAATTCTTTATATTTCTTTGAAATTTTTTTTTGTTTATTGACATATGTTCCTTGAGTGTGTTTCCATGTGTTTCAATTTCATTTTGCCTGTTTTCTTTTTAGAACATGCAGAGTTCTGATGATCATATAGCCTCAGACAGCTCTTTGATATGTTTCACTGGTAAATTCAATAAACAATTTATGATTGTAATGATTCTATTATTGTTGAAAATACTGTTGAAATTATTTTCTATATACTTGTTAGGGTAGGCTGAGATATGTTGCGTTATGAAAAACTGAAACTATGGTCCAGTCCTGCAATCCTCACAATTTTTAAACCCAAACAGTGAAGATTTTTGTAGAAGCATAGAATGAACCAAACAAGAGGAATTGTCTGGAAACCATCTTGACCGACCTGCTGTCCCGGATCACATAATCACAGAAGGATAGGTGGAAGGGACCATAGTGGGTCACCTGGTCCAACCTCTCTGCTCAAGCAGGGTCATCCCAGAGCACATTGCACAGGATTGCATCCAGACAGTTCTTGAGTATCTCCAGGGAGGGAGACTCCATAACCTCTCTGGACAATCTGTTCCAATGTACGGTGACCTGCACAGGAAAGAAGTTCTTCCTCATATTCAGGTGGAATTTCCTGTGTATCAGTTTCTGCCCATTGCCTCTTGTCCTATTGCTTGGCATCATGGAGAAGAGCCTGAATCCATTCTCTTGAGACTTTTCCTTCATATACTTACACACAGTGATAAGGACCCCTTTCTTCTCAAGGCTGAACAGAACAAACTATCTCCTCTCTTTCCTCATAAGAGGGGTGCTCCAGTCCCTTAATCACCCTTGTCACCCTCTGCTGGACCAGCTCCAGGATCTCCACGTGTCTCTTGTGCTGAGCAGCCCAGAACTGGAAGAGCACTCCAGGTGTGGCCTCACTAGGGTGGAGAAGAGGGGCAGGATCTACACTGAAGTCAGATTCAACTTCAAAGTTAAATCAGTTGAAGCTTATATTGAAAGGCTTTCTCTTTTCATTTCTCTGTTTTTCCCCACTTTTCTGCATTCTGCAGTGACATGGGTTTTACCACCGATGTTTGAAACTCCTGACTGAGTAACTGAAAGAGTATGACAAGAATGACTCTGTCAGCATTCTAGCTTTTCCATATAAATGTTTGATTTTTGATTCTTCCATCTTAGGTATCTTCAAGGTTTGATTCATTCCATCTGAAAAGAAATAAGTGAATCTAAACTATGTTACTGTTACTTTTCTCCTCATTTAAAAAAATTACATTGGCAAACAAACCTCAAGAAAATTTCAGCTGAGAGACAGACAGACAGATTTAGGTACAATGTGATCCATGTCTCTTTTCTGCAGGCAGGTAGATAAAAAGAGCAAGCTGGACCTGTGGAATTGGTTTTGCAATATGAAGGAGATGCAGTTCCTTCTGCCTGTGTATAGTTGTGCTTACATTAAGAAGATTACTCTGAGATACAGCATGAATTCCGACCACTGCAAATGGAAGAAAAATCAGCCTCTTGATAATTGTTTTTCCTGCTGGAATATGTTATTTATTTCATCTTCATTCCCTCTTCTGTGAAAAAAAGTGGCTTGGTGACAGCCAAAAAGGCTTAGGACAGATTAGATCCAGACTTGTGACACAAAACATTTATTTTCAACTGGAGATTCAAAATGTCCTATTCAGCAGACATTAAAATAACTCAAAATGTCATCTCTGTCTTTGATGTATGAAGTCTGAAGAAGAGGCTGCCAAATTTATCTGATTACTGAATCTTTATGGTCTGATACATTCTAGGATGCAGAGTTCAAAAAATGTTTGTATTAGAGTATATAGGTAACTTAGAAAGTGTCAGACTTTAACAGACCAGTTGCCAGTTACTCTCTCCCCAGGTAAAGTATTAGCTGCTTAAGAGAAAGGTTCCAGTGGTCATAAATAGGGAAGGATTTGCATAATGCGTGTAACTCATCCTACAATCTTGTTGCATATATTTCTCTAACAAAGTCAATTAGTCACTGAAGATTTCATTGTATATGAAAAAGTTGTTTTTAAATTTTGCATAAATGCCTGTAAGAAATTTTTTTATATGTAAATGGCTCGTTAGAGAGGAAAAAGGTTAATTTTCTGAGTGTAGAAGACTTCGCCTATTCATTTTATTGTGTTTCATTCTTATCCTTTTTAAACTAATGAGGAACAGCTGCAGCTTAAGGATACTGAGCCTAAAGAGCACTTTGATGACAAAAATGCAGCTTTTCATGAACCAAGTAGGTTATTTGGTTGCTTCTTTACTTATTTAAGACCAGTGAATCAAAGTGACGTGACTAAAATGAGGGAAGACTGGACTTGAATAGTCAATACAATTTCTATCTCTTGTTTCTGCCTACTATATTCCTTCTCTTTCTCTTCTATATATAACATTTTATAGAGTATTTCTCAGGATTCAGATAGTAAGATTTGATGAGATAAAATGTGCTATAGAGATCCCCAGATTAAAAAATAATTGGCTCTGTCTTTTCATTCATTCTTTTTAACTCATTCATTTTTCCGAAACCTTAAAATAATCTAAAACATTTTCAAAAGTGTTTGTCAGAGACAAACCAGTGTCATTGAACTTTTTCATTACTTTAGGCATTTTCCCCCCATATCATGCTTTTTATTACTTGCATGTTTCCCTTTCCCCAACCTCTTTGCTATCAATCTTTATATTTCTTTTTTTACCATTATTTCCATGTCCTATTTTTTCCTTTTACCTGAGATCACTTTTCCTTGGTTTTCAATGTTGTGATAAACAACAAAGTCCTTCTATTTTATATTAAAAATATATTAGTATTGGATTGTAGAATGAATAAATTACAAATTACAAATTGACCCACTGTTTCTAACTGACCAGAAAATCTCTTGCTTTTTATTAAAACCTACTGTCATGTGAAACTGTCTTGCCTGAGCTCAACAGCCCCTTGCTTACAATGCTCAGTTGTAGCAAGGAGAGCCTTGAAAAAAAGTTTTGTCGCTCTCATAAAAAAAGTAGGTTTACTCTTGCTGGCTACACTGGTAATCTGAAAGTATGAGAAAACTGTCCACTTTTTCCCATCATAGGACCATTCTCTGTCCTAAAAATATTAGTTTACAATATTGGTGGCACGTTTTCTCTTGGTTCAGTGCTAGACAGCTGAGGCGAGACAGAAAATGAGCATTGTCTAAAGAGAAGACATATTTTTTTTACAAGTTGATAGAAGTCAAGCTCATTTAGTAGCTTTTGTTCTCCCCGCCCTCAGTAAAATTATTAGAGGAAAAGTTTTGTATAACGGTAGAGAACAAGCTCACAAACATTGTGAGTTTGATTCTCTTAGAAGTTTTGACTTTTGGTGTTTTCTTTTTATAATACATTTACAAAATTTAATTCCTTGGTCTCCTTCAAAAATCTTCCAAGGAAGTGTCATTAAGTGCTCTGCAAAGGATTAGAAATGGGGTTTCTGCTGAATGGTCAAGCTCCTAGACAATATTACAGCATAAATATGCAATGACGCACAATTTGTTTCCGGCATGCTTTGCCATAACATAAACCTTTCTGAAGAGAAGGCTTCTTTTTTCTTTCACTATCCAAAGCTATTTCAAACATGGTAGTCCAGTTGGAAGATTTTCCTGATTTTTTGTTATTGATCCTTCAGCCTTCAACCGTTCATCCTTCTGAACACCGTTTAAAAAACCCAAACCCATATGTGTTAAATTAAAATAAATTTTTATTATAAATTAGATCTAAAAAAGAATGCACCTTGAAGTTCCATAGAAAGAACCTGGTTTTCCCCCTCAATGTCAATGACTGTTCCCAATCATGAAAATTGTGATATGGGCTTTCGAACTAGTGACATGTTTACCAAGACCAGAAATGAGACAACAAAACCGTTAGAAAATTAGAATTACCTTTGGATTAAGGGAATGCTTTCTTTTAATTCTGACCTTGGAAATTCACTAGATAATAGCTTTTGAAACTGTTGTGTTCATGAAGAAAAGAAATCTACTTTGGATAAGCTAGCTAATTTTTTTTCTTTTGGTGTTTTCTTCAGTTCAGAATATCTTTAATGAACAAGATCTGATTTCAAGCAGAGAAGCAGAAACTACGCCAGTTTCACATTTATGCAAATGGCAGCTTTATACCAGGGATAAACAAAACTCAATCAAATGCCTACTAAAATCTTCGAAACTTCAAACGTTCCCACTACAATTCTGGGTTCAGCGGCAGCAGCAAACATATTTCACTGATACTTCTTGGGAGGTGCCAAGCATGGATACAATAAGGGGGAGTTAAAAATGCTTCCCAATGGTAACTGACTATCTTAAAAGTAAGGCTAAAACTTCACAGCAATGGCAAAAGGACTAGGGAGTCCCTTGTATTCCATCTCTCTTCACTTAACCTCAAGGTCCTGTTTCACTTCATTTGGTTTGAGACTTTTTATCTGTTTCTCTAGGATATTTTTCTCATGGGGAAGCTATTATCTCCCTACTCCCCAGCCTTACTTCTCAGGAAAAGTTAAACAGCATTGGTTCAGATCTCCTTGAAAAATTTCAGTTTGAATTAGCTATGCTGGTCGTTCAAAATGTAAGGGATTGAAAGAGGGAACTTACGACAAGAAGTCTTACTGAAGTCTTAAATGACTGATAAAACTGAAAATCCAGCCTAAAATGGCACATAAACTAACCTGTTTAACTCAATCACACTTTAAATGAAGTTCATTCCCAATTTTTCCTTTTTTGATTTCTCTTTGGTTTTGTTTTGGTTTTCTTTTTCAATAAATTACTTACACCTAACTCCTATCTATTTAAAGAACTTCTTCTTTTAAGGTATGGAAAGCGGAATCTGATTTTGGCCAAAGCCTATGAATATTTTATATGCAACTTTAGTTGTTGAGCATCTGGAGTTGATCAAACTGAACCTGTGTTAAAAAGAACACATTCGATGAGTCCCAGATGTTTTAATATGGCACTCCCTCCCAAACTAACTGGATCAGGATGGGAAACAAATGAAAGGTAGATGCTTTAAAATGAAAGACCTAAGCAGACTTAAGTGTAAGCAACTTGAAGGGAATGAAGAGGGTGGCATAGTGTCCATGTAAGTGTTGGGTCTCTATATTTTCTCTGTTTGGTTGTTTTGAGGGCTGAAATCTCATGTGCACAGAGCTAGAGAAAAATGCTTAACCTTGACAGTGAAGATGGTGTTTGGATTAAGTTTCTCTTGCTGGTACCTGTGCTTCAGCCTTGTTTCTTTCTACGGATGGGCATGTTAAAGGTTTTCTAGCAAACTTTAATGGCAAACTAATACACACGGTAACTCCAAGGATAAGGAAAGCAAAACACTGAGATTATAGGCTGGTAAGCTTTTACCAATTCTGTGTAGCTTAATTAGAGACAGAACAGCTCATTGATAAAAAAAGGATACAGTAAGTTTGTTAACTTTTTCCTACAGCTAACACACACAAGCATAGTAACATCTTTTGACTGTATCACTTTTCTCTTTTGGGCTATTTTCTGGCATTTAATGTTTTCTCCTTTTCTCCTTCCAATCCAGTTAAAATGTGAGAGAAATGTTTATACAACAAGAAGTTTGACATTACTGCAGCTTGCAGAATTGTCCCTGATTTTTGCTAGAATGTAAGGAACATGGAGAGGGGAAGGGTCATTTGTTTCATTGTGGTGGGAGATCAGTAAAAGTATAATTCCTACCTTTCTCAAATTGCTTTGCAGGCATAGACAGCCAGTGATTAGGCCTAGCAGAATTTAAAAAAAAATGGGTAATAGTATTGTCTAAACATTGCAACTTAGGCCAAATGGGAAAAGAGAATGAGATCTGTTGAAATAAAAGTAAATTTCCCAGTATTCATGGTTAAAAAGGACAATTTTAGCTTAAATGTGAAGAAAAATTTATGCTCCATTGAGGGTTCCTAAGTAGAGGTAGAACAGTTTTTTTGTTTTTCACTTATGGAAATCTCTGTCAAATCTCTCAGGGTAACCCTGTAGTAGCTTGACCTTGAACGGATGCCAAATGCCCACCAAGCCACTCTATCACTCCCATTCTGAGCAGGACAGGGTGGGGAGAAATAAGATGGAAGAATCTCATGGGTCAAGATTACAGAAGTTTAATAAAACAAAACTACAGGTCACACACATGGAAGCAAAGGAAGCGAAATATTTTATTCTCTACTTCCCCTCAGTAAGCCATGTCTGACCACTTCCCAGGAAACAGGGTTTCAGTATGCAAAAAGGTTGCCCTGGAAAATAAACAATACACACACACTTCCCCTCCTCCCCCCTCCCCCTCCCTTTTCCTCCTCCTTTCTCCTAACTTGTGTTGCTGAGCAGACGTTACATGATACGGAATATCCCTCTGGTCAATTGGAGTCAGCTGTCCTGACTATGCACCCTAATATGCACTTCTATATGCACTGTCCTGCCTATGTCCTTCTGATACAATCATATCCACTCCAGCCTGCTGGTGAAGGGGCGGCCCTGGTGCTGTGCCAGCACTGTTTGGCAGTAGCCAAATGTCTTTCTAGCTACCAACACAAAGCACAGCACTGTGAGGGCTGCTGTGGAGAAAAATTGTACCATCTCAGCCAGACCCAATACAAACCTATAACTGAGTTTGTTTGCCCCATTCTTGTGTGGGAATTGCCCTCTATCGTTCCAGTGTATCCTGGGCATTAACATCTTGATTGTTTATATCAATTTTACTTTCTTGATTTTCTTTTGTTCTTGGTTGAACCCTTTCTGCTAGTTTTATTTATAGTCAGAAGTAACGTATATACTGTCCTCTAAGTGTGTGCATGTGTGCTCATATTTGCTACCCCGTGGAGCAGTACTGAGGAGAGATTGCTAACATCATGAGTAAGTTTCACTGGAAAAGTACGTGCCTCATTATGGAGAAATAAAGTGTTTCATTTTCTTGAGTGGGAATATACCACAAGCCTGTACCTACAGAAATGAAAGCAAGTGCCTTTTCAGGGCACGTAGTTTTATTTTGAGACAAAGTAATTAATTTTGTAACTTGTGATTTAAAAAAAAAAAAATTACTTTTAAGATGTCTAAAGTATTGGGTTGTATTTTTTCCACCTAAAATACAGAAGTATATCTAGTCGAGACAACTCCTAAAGTAAGTGTTATAATTTCATGATGGATAAAATTATTAAATCATTAAATGATTTAAATTGGAGTAAAAAACACTGAAAGGACTCATTTCAAACTACATTAAAGACTTGATCAACATTCCAGGAAATTTAAAACTAATATATTAAAGGCACATAAATCAATAGTGACAACACAAATACAACATGAAGACAGACTATATGTGATATAATATTACAAATACTTTTACTTTAGAGGGAACATTAATGACTTAATCAGAACTGATAAAAGGTAAATAAGTCTTAGATAAGGCTCTTACTTTGAACTAATCTTGACCTTTTTTAGGTGTCTTGCAAAAATGAATGATCTTTTACTGCTTAGCACGGGATGTCTCAGGTGCAATAAACTACAGTCTAGGAACTTGTTTTTTAGAAAAAAAACTGGGTTTTAGGGGAAAAAATGCCCTGCTTGGGCTCTTGTAAGCATAACTGTGGTAGGTCAGACTAAAGCTTCTTCTAGTCCAAGATCTGACACTGACAGTAGCAGTTGTTTCAGAAAAAGGAATAAAAATTGAACAAGTATAACATGATAGTCCCCATGGCATATCCTCCCAGATGCTGGCAATCTGCGATTTAGGGAAATCTTTAGCCAGAGGTTGCAACCTTTCATCTGCATTTCACAGCACTCCATGATCTTACAGATAATTGAACCTACTAGCTTTGTGAACCATTTGTATTTCTGGCATCCTGCACACCTCATGGCAATGAACTCCACAGATAAAGTAGGAAGATGTGAGCAACTGTGTCTTCAGTTTGTTCTTTAACTTGATTCTTCATTACATGTTTTCTTTATTCTTCTAATATGAGAGCTAGTAACTACTCACTATCCTGTCATTACTTGTGCTTTTATGTTCTCTCTAGTCATAGATCTTCTCAGTTGTCTTTTTTTTTTCTGCTGAGTTTTTAGGTTTTTAACTAAACTCACCTTCCAAAAAGGCTATTCTAGATTTCTGTCTCTTAAAAGTGAGTTAATCCCACTTACTTTTCAGAACTGATCTAAATTGTCTCAGTTAGGGTCTTGTTCACTTATGATTCCTGAAGCAACAAGACAGAGCATACATCTTTATCTGCCAAGAGTAAAAGAAAACTCAAAATAGAGGCATAACATTTATCTTTGAAAGAGTCTGTTAGTGTAAGAAGCCAAATACAGACTCAAACCCACTGAAGACAGGTTGATCTAAGGGCAAATTTTGGCCCTAAACTTGCATTACATGAAGTAAGTGCTATAGGGAGCAATTAACCATTCACCATTTGCCAATAAATACACAGATATTTTCTGTTGGAAGAATAGGGAGTGAGTGATATATTAGGTATCATTTTTTAATGACAACCACTGTACCAATGTGAAAGTTTTAAAACACTCAAGAGGTCTTTGAGAAACTAAATCCAATGCCCTTTGTGTCATCAGACCAAATATATGACACACAAAGGAAAAACAAGGGCACACCAGACACAGTATAGAGCAAATATGCTCAGACCACTGTCACTGGGCAAGGTTGCATAAACATGAAGAAAACAGGTTGTGTAATACACAATTTCAGTTTCAAGAAATTATATTTATAGAGTGTTTATAATTAGAACTGTAATACAGCCAAAATTTGAAAGCTTTCAGCTTAAAGAAGTTGCAGTTGAAGTTCAAATCATAAAGAATTAGACTGCATTTTGACAGGAGTCCTAGCAGGCATTTTAGAACTGTGTGTTACAGCTAAGGAGCCGCATAGCTGTATTAGTGAGCATTTGGTTAGAAAGAATATCTCTGTCACAAAATGATAACTGTTTTCTGATTTGGTCAGGTTGACCCAGGTCTTGCTTTCAGCAAGTCATAGATGCAAATGTAGACTACTATGATGGTTAAGAATGAGCTACTACGCAACCTCAGCCATGTGACTTCGTGAAGGTATATTATAACTGAAACTTGCTGATGAAAAAATATGATTTTAAAATGTCCAGAGATAGAGGGGTTTTTTTACAAGTTTTGAGAATTTCAAATAATTTCTCTGTTTTTCTTTTTTCATGTTATTTTCATATTACTAGAATATAATTGTGTATATCACATTACATTATCATATTGTTATTTTACACAGCTATTCAATTTTTCATATTACTACTGCTAGATATTGATATTTTATTTTAAATTGAATGTACCTACTAGTTCTATTCTTTTGATTTCATAATATATTTTTCTATTGCACTACAGCCATCCACTTGTGAAATAGCATCTTCTTAGAGAATACTTAGAAACAGTGCTCAACCACCATGTAATTTTGTCATTGATAAACAGTCTATTTATCAATCCCTTACTATGAAGTATAACTTTTTCAAAGAATTATTTCCTCTCTGAATTTTTTCGAAATCTCATGAAACATTTAATATCTTTCTTAAATTACATACTCTAAATCTGAATATCTTTGAGGAATGCAGAGACGTGAAATATTAAACTGCATATCATGTACCTACTTCTTGCTATTTAGCTTTTTATATATAAGCTAAAGATTGCATTAACAGCTTCAGTCAGACAAAAGCTTCAAAAATTTACAGTGAACTGACTGTGCTTTCTACCATGACCAAATCACTTTAGTCTTTGCTCTTCCAAAATGTCATCAATACTGTAACCATGACCTACTTTTTTAGGTCCTATGAGTACATGTTTCTCTTTTTGCCATGAAACAGATTTGCCTAGGTTGGCTCTCGTCTACAAGGTAATCTGCATCACTTCAGTCAGCTACTTTATCTCTCACCTAAGCATGAAATTATATGTTACCAAAAAACAGTGATGACTTTATGTTTCTTGCAAGTCATTTATGGTAATTTTTTTAAGCCCGAGATCAAGAAACATTTAAAAAAAAAACACAGCAAGTTGCCCTTTTACGCCAGTAATAAATCCTAATTTACACTCAGATACAGTCAGGTTTAATACATTTAAAATATATAATTTGTAACACTCTGATTTGCTAAATGAAACCACAATGGTATAATTATTCAAGTATTTAATATCACATTCAATATACTATGGCATTAATATTCTGCCTACTGACCAAAGGGATTATGCAATGTTAATATGACTAGATCTACAAGACCATGCTGACTATTGTTAATTTTACTGATTCCCTCCTAAGTCTTTATTAATTGATTACCATACCATCGTTTATCAAAGTTATGATGACAGGTCTATGAATTATTCAGATTTTTTCATATCCCAATTTTGGCTTCACATTAGCTTAGGTTGGATTTTTCTCAGTATTCCCTGGTTTACTGAAAATAAATGAGACAACTCCTAGGCATTTTTTTTTTTAAATCTCTTGGACACAGTTTATTGCAAACAGTAATTTAAAAATATCTAAATTTAATAATTACATTATGACATCTGGCTAAGATTCCAGTGGCAAAGAAAGCACATGTGTACCATTATGTAAAGTAATCCCATTTTTTTATCCTAAAGATAAATAATAGTTGAATTAACACTCAAATTTTCTGCATTATTATTCAATTTAATATTTGTATTCTCATTTTCCTTGTTTCTAACACTATATGAAAATTCCTTTGAGTTCTACATTACTTTGCTGTGCTAACACTTTTCTCTTCATCTTTTTTCATTTCAATTTTATCCTTTATTTTCCAATCCAGGCATATGTTTCACAAAAAAACACTGTCTCCAAGTCAACTCTTCGTTTACAGCCATTGCTAATAAAATGAAACTTACATTATTCTATTTCTTTTCTACACCAAGTTCTTATGCTTATGAGTTTGATTTTTTGATCAGCCCAGATTTTTTCCTCCCCCAGACTTTGATTTCTGAGGAATTCAAATTCTGTGTTTTCAGATATGAATCATAATTTTCTGTTTAAATTTTCTATTGGATTATTTGAATCATAATCAGTTTCAGCTTTGAGAAATTAAAGTCCTATGGCATTACATATTTATTTATATGAAACAATTTGTATTAATTCAATCACAATCTTGACTTTACAGTTAATTCTTTCATATATGACATGGAAAGTAATAGAGTTTCACATATTTACTGCAATTCATTTAATAAAATTAATCTATCTTTTCCAAAAATTGTGACACTTAAATACAGACAAGACAATACAAGCAGCTGCTCAGATTGAATTCCACCTCGATAATGTATGTTTTACCTTCCATTTGTAATTCTGTCGTCAGCTGTAATTGACTGATTGATTAACACTAGCTACCACCCAAGTGACTATATTCTGTGATATATATTGAAAGAAATGAGAGTAGACAACATATCTTTCTGTCTCCCCTAGCAGATTAGAGCTTGTGAGTTTTAATATTTCAGTTATGCAAAGCTTCTGAAGAGATCTGATTAACCCTACGAGACTAATTCAGCCCTCCGTATTGCTCTTAGTGTGAAAGTTTTACAGCTTGTGCATCAGCTTCTTCTCTCTGGAAAGGGAGATTCTGTTTCTGCTCATCTGTGAATGGATATAGAAGACATAATTTCCATCAAAGCTCAAAACAAGAGTGAATTCAGGCACACAAATCTCAGTAGTGAAATCACCTGTTCTCATGCACCTAAAATTGTTCAGTAACACTTTTTTGGACCATAATATAGAGTTTCTTAAATATGACCATGGAGTGCTTTGCACTGAGGGTCATGTCTAAGTCCTGATGAAAGACACTTGATTTAAATCTAAATTTCCACAGGAAAACAGTCCATTAAGTATGCTTAAACTCCTAACTCCCTTGACAGAACCGAGTCCAGTGCCAAGCTCACCCTCTCTGACTGCAAAGCGTGCACAGAGGAGTACAAAGAGAAGTGTTTGCCTAGGAGCAATGACTTATTCATGAAAGTACATCTTCAGGAGACTGAAAACCAGGATTTTAGGTTCACATCAGCCCTATGTGGTTTGAACTCATTTTGCTGAGCAGGAAGGTGACAACTGCCAGATTAGAATTTTCCAACTTCAATTTTCAGGCTGACACAGTACAGCAGAAATGTGATAACTAAGAAGCCAAAGAAAGACTTAAACTATGTCTTGACCCAGTGTTGATAAAAGATCAATGTTAATTTTTTCCCTTGAATTCTGGGGTAAGAGGGATCATCCTTGGTGCCTCAGCTTACCTAAAAAAGTACGTGATGAAAATGAGGTTATGCTGCTATAGTTGACTAACATCACACCTCTCTATGGTTTTTTATTAATTCCATACACAATGATTTGCACTAAAATGCTTTTTTCTTTTGCCTGTACCTATTCCCATTGCTACATTACCCAGTGTTTTACTCTGAAGTCTCTGTCTCATCACCTATCCCAAAGGGAAACTGTGCAGAAGCCTCACGTACATGGGCCTGCTGCTTGGCACAGCTGCTGTGTCATGCTGCTGTCCACTCAGCTGTAGCTCACAGGCCTGGGCTAGGTAGGATTTAGACAAGGGGGTCTGAGACAAAAAGGCCAAATTACTGTCCCTTGAAGGAGTCCATTTAAAGATCCTAGAAGCAGGCAAAGGTAAGTGGATGGGCTGAAATGTAACACCACAAACGTCCCATCATGTAAGGCTGTGTGACTGCCAAAGCATGACCACACACAGAAACACAACACTGTAACTCAAGCCTAAACCACAGAGGTGTTCCTCCAGCCAGGCACTCTCACCAAGTCTCCCTATATGTATTTGTGATAGACATGATCTATGACCACAAACAGGATGGTGATACACATCTTCCCCTGTTCCCTGTAAGACATGGAAGAATGACATAACAGAGTGTTAAAACTCCCAACACAGCTGGGAAAGCATTCTTTCAGGGCAGGGAAGACAACATCACACATACTCCAAGAATTAGGTCCAAAGCCTCAGAAAAATTCAAGCATGTGTTATGTTTTCCTGGACCCCGAGTGACTTCTAAACTCAAGCACTTTAAGAGATGACAGCACAAACACCTCTGGGGCAAACAAACACTCATGTAAAGACATGCTTACAATTTCCCTTTCCACAAATACAGTTTTGCATGGAATCTGAGATAAAAATTTCTAAAGGAGAAGAATGTCAAAGAAAAGTCACTATTCAAATGAGCACTGAAATATTTTTTTACTTTGGTATTCAAAAGTTGAGTTTGTGACTCTTAAAATATGCTGACCTTGGAAAATAAACCATTGATGAAAGTCTGTGTTTCTGAAGGAATGGAATACATGCACTGATAGAAGAAAGAAACACAAATAAATAAAATGTACACTGAAAATATTAGCCTGGCCTGAGTATGGTGAGGCTATATGTGTATTAACAAAGTGAGAACACTACTTGGTAATAAAACAATAAGACTGAAATTTATGTGATAAGAAGGCTTTAAGAATGAGAGAAACCCACATCACAGAGAGTCTGTAAGATTCATTGCTGTGTTTTGTAAACTTTGGAGATGAAAGATAAGGAGTGAGACTGATTAGAGCTATATGGCACTTTTATTTATAACTTTTAACACAATGTATACTGTGTTAAAATGTTTGTTCCCATTAAATGTGGCTCACAATTTACCATCTAAAGTTATTCTCACTGATTTCAACTTACTGAGAAATGCAAACACTGGCACATACATGATAATTGGGTACAGATGTGATTATTTGACAAATAATCATAACAAATAATTGTCACTTCCTTGTTTATAAACCACTAATTTAAAACATGTGTGTACTGACCTAACCTCACTAGTGCACTCTTTTCTAATGTGGGGAGAGAAGAGGAAGAGAGGTTCAAGCTGTTATCATTTCTACAAGAAAACTAACCTTTTGTTCTCTGGTTCTAACTTTCTGCTTCACAAAGTTACTTTGCTTAGAAACATGTTTCCCACTGGCTTCTGTTTTGCAACACTTGTCATAAAAAGTGATTTTAGCAGAGAGGAGTGAGAGGATGGAGACACGATATGTGGTAGACACCACGTATGTGTGGATACGAAGCAATGACAGTCATTTACGTTGGAGTGGGGCACACTTCCAGACATAAAGAATATACAGGTATTTTCTTAGTCAGAAAAACCTTAAGCAAAAGATATTTCATGTGTAAGAGCATGAAACATTTTGGAGAGAGAACGCACCCCAAACAACCTTCTCACTTCGCACATAGGTGAAATTTTTGGTCTGTTCATGAATCAAGCATCAAGTCAGTAATGACATTTAAGAACATCTCCTATGTTCATAAGAGATACTTGAAATTTTGTTGTTTACATATTACAGAGTAAGAATTTTAATTTGACCATTTACATCTGTAAAATCAAAAGTAATTTCACTTCAGTTGATGATGTTATACCAAGCATAAACAAGCAATGTCAGCAGTAATGATTAAAATGGTGTATTCTTAAGGTTGCACATGTTATGTAGCAGTGTTTACTTTGAAGTATGTTCTTTATCTGTACTGAAAAATGTTAAAACCAGCCTTCAAACAATTTAATTTAGGTTTGCAATCAAGTGCTGATGTAGAGACTTTAGGAAAAAAGAACAGGACTGTTAGTGAGTGTTTATGTAAAAAAAGTACTGTTTACATTTCAGCTTCCCCTCAGAATCTATAGTGTAATGTTTATAGAAAGCAGCCATCAAAATTGTACAATTGTATTATAATGAACAATACAATTTTAATTAATTATTATAACTTTCATATCACCGTTGTGAAAAATGGAGATAAAGGGGGTCTGTATAATCACAGACTATGGACTTCTTGTACTTGTCTTTTTTTTTTAGATTCTTCCAATAGTACAATAGAAACCCAGTTTTATAAGTCATTAAGTTTGAAATTAGCTTGTATATAGTAGCTAAGATCACATATAACCATTCAATTGAAGCAAGGCTTCTTTTTAGGCCTTCTCAGCCTTATCCTCTCAAAAAAAAAAAAAGATGCCATGAGGACATAATACAGTCCTTTAGTAAGAATTCTGCTTTCTGGGCAAAAGAAAGGTGTCCAGAAGGACACAGAATACTTGGCTGCAGTAATGGTCAGCATACCATGAGGCTATACAGCACTTCTGTCTTCCAGTGAGGAAATCCTATGTTTTGCTCCACTGCTTCCTGCCCTCCACAGACAGCTGTTAACCTTGAAGACACTGGCAAAATCTACTCTTCCTGGTGATATCAGTTCTGCTCTCTATGCACAGACCCTGGCTACAGCGATGATGTGGTATGGGTGCACCCCACAACCCTGGTGGGTTGTATCAAAGCACACCACAGATTCCTCCCTGCCCACACTCTCAGGTTGTTTTTGAGCAGAAACTAATGTGCGTAGGAAGACAACAACCACACAGATCTCATCTTGGAGCTAAGTGAGAATGAAGCAGATCCTGGTAACAAAACAATCAGAACTGGGAAGTGAAATGTGAAGCACCTTCTGCTCTACAAGGACTCAATGTGTTCTTTGGGTGTAACTGAGCTTCGTCATGCATCTGAATCTGCCTAGAGCAGTGGACCATGCAGACAATATACTCTGCAACATGATTAATACTTCAGAATGCTATTCTCACCTATGATTTAGAAAAATAGTTATTGAACTCATCCCTTGAGGCTGACTTTAAGAGCAAAACCATCTCAAGATAAGGGAAGGCTACTCTTCTAAGAAAAGGCCTCAGTCCTGCTTCTGAACTTACATGTTGATCAAAATTTTCCATACTGCGCTCTCAATGTTAGTGTCATATTTAAGACTTCCAGATAGTGTGCAGAACTAATCTATCCCTGGAAATGGCAGGCATCAATCCCAGACACATGACAACATATAGGACCATAGCGCCACAGAAACACCCACTTCAGGAGGGACTGGGGATCATCCTTCTCCACTACAACATGCCACTGCATTGGCACCATCTTCCTTCTGCTCCCTTTTACACCACCCTACACCACACACCACCACCACCTGAAGCACAGACTTTTTCTCTCACTCATTTTTTCTTCCCTCCTATGATTCTGCACTCAGTCTATGGTACGGCCCCAGGAGAGGCAGTGGGAGCCCAGCTGGACATGCCAGGTTGCAACCTCATCTGTGGAACTGAGCCAGACCCACAAATCTGACAGCTGAAGTTGTCCCAGCAGCTCTTACCATCCACCACAAATAAACAACTGCTTTGGCTCCCAGGACCAGGAGCAAACCCCAGTTACCTCACCTGCTGCTACCCAATCACGCTTCCCTTCTCTTCTCTGTTCTTTTTATCAAAAAGAGAAAAAGACTAAAATCAACCAGCTGCTTCTGAGTGATTAGTAATAATATTTAGTAGAAACAGCTTACTCTTCTCTACTAATAAGGGTGCTTTCCAGATTAAAAGGCCCCAACCAATATCTCTGACAAGAAAGACTCAGGAAACTCCCAGGTTTACTTTGCACAATCGGGCAGCTTCCTACCCTTTCAGCTTCAAAACCTCATATGTTTTGTACCTTGTTTGGCTTTGGTTTGCTGGGTTTTTTCCTCCAGTGCAGTCTAATCAACTTGTGTGTATATGTAGTGTGTGTGTGTGTGTTTTTGGCATGAATACTCCAGTCTATTTACATTGACAATTAGTCACGGTAATCCAAGGCCTCTGTAGTCAAATATCTGAGCTGGTTGTGTCTGCTTTACAATTACATGATCAGGTTAACACCTTAGTGACCCTTGGGTCCATTTACTCTATCAAAATTAACACCACAGTTTGTTTCCATAACAACTGTAAATGTTTCTAAATATGCCATTTAAGTGCATCCATCTAAAGGAGATAATTTGGCCCCACGTCATTCTACACAGAGAGGTTCCTTTTCTGAGTAAAGTACGTGATGTTTGCTCAGAGACATTTCCTATGGAAAAATATAAATACACTTAAAGTTGAATCTGTGATTTTCTGGATTAGTCCCTACATAAATGCAAAGAATTAGACTTGATATCAGGAGAACAAGTTCAATTCAATTTTATTAAATTAAGAAGAAAAAGGTCAGAAAACAACCCTTTACTGAGACTAATTCAGAAGAAGGAGAGCACTGTTGATACAACATGTCTGTCCTCCCCAGCTCCCTTTAGTGTCTGATCTCAGCATACTGAGACATCTGTTATTTCTGTGTATGGCTGAGGTCAAAGAAAGAAATTAGTTTCTTCCATGTCCCAGCACAAATGTGGAGAATACTGAGGTCAACTTCTCCTCACCCTGCAAAAGACACAAACAAGTGGAAGCAAAGAGTAGCTGACAGATATAGAAAAATATTTTTTAAAAATAGTTTAAAATTTAAAAAAGGGATAAACTTACTTCTTTTGGTCCACCATTTTAGGAGAAAGAAATGTGCAAACTCTACAGTGACGACAAAAAAAGAAGATTCATTTAATTTATAGACATATCTTTACTATGCCACTGGGAAGAACTTTTCTGTGGCAAAAGAGCACCAAGAAAACACAAAAGATGCAGTGAAAAGTTGAAATTCGTGACGTTTTCACAGCTTCTCTGACTAAACAGAGTAAGCTGGCTTGCTAGGGCACACCAATCTGATGTGAAGCTTTTCTCAGTGTCTTTGATCAACGTGTAGAATCAATCTTCACCAAATGCAATTATCATACACCTGCTCTGGCTTTGAAAAAATTATTTGATGGAGTAGCTATACAGAAAAAGCACTAGTTAGCACTTGACTCATAATTTTCGCTGACTAATGGTACTGCTTACCCAGACCTGACTCTTACTTGCTCTTCTCAATCCCACTAGTTGATCGTTTGTGGTTTGATGAAAAATGAGACATATTTTGCACCCCCAGTCTCACTAAAGCAGTCAGCAGTTCAAGTTTGGTCTTTCCTGCCTCCTACAACTCATCTGCAGGTTTGTCTCAGAAAACAAAGCAAAACATAATACATCACCACTGCAAAGGGAAAAAAAAAAGTAAAACCATAAAAAACTACCAAACCCACAATCAATCATACAGAAGGCTCTATGTATGGGAATACCTTGTTATAAAAGTCATAGCACCTTACATTTCAACAGCTCCTTCACAGCAAGTCCCCCGTGTGCAACTTGTTTCTTGAAAACTTAGATGCAATTTTTTACATTCCTTTAGACTGGGACTCACTCTACAAGTCAGAGAGCTCAATTACACAGTCTCTTATAGGCCAGAAACAATATACCTGCAGAAATTTATTCACCTTAGCTCATCCATGGAATGAGAAAAATCTTAATGTAGAACTGTGTTCCAGATGTATTTTCTGATACACACTTCCTGCAGTCAATTTTTTTTTGTATTCCTTTAGAAACTACTAGAAACAAATTTTTAAACATATCTTTTATACATTAAGAATTATAGAAGAAAAAACTTCTTGTGGTTTATCCATGAAAAATTCATTTTTAGAAATATTTTACCATATCACAGTTTAAATGTTTCTTGACTGAGTATTATAGTTATTCCAGGACTTCTGACTTTTCCCATAAGTACATGAATTGGTCAGAATGCAATCTGTGTTTCTGCACTGCATTAGTTGCATCAAAATTCTTGCTGAGTGACTTTGGGAAAGTCATTCTGATTAGTAGCAAATGAGTACCAGTCAAATAAGATTCCTCACTAACAGTGTTCAAAATCATACTGAAATAAACATATGGACTCTAAGAAACATAGAAACATTAATAAAACATTAAGAAAAGACCTCCAAGGTCATTGAGTCAAACTTCATCCTCATGTTTACTTCTTTTCTTTATCTCTGAGGATTTTTTTCCTCCATTGTAGAGAAAAATGTAATTGGTTCAACAATCTCAGAGACTGAGTAAGAGAAAAGTACTGAAAAGTGAATGCAGAAATATTGAAAATTTTATTTAGCATGCAGGTAATTATGATTTGTCATCAAAATATTTCAGTGTAGGAAGAAATAACGGGGAAAACAAACCAAAATATTATCTAACAGTTCTGTAGAAACAATTCTGTATCTTATGGTGAATAGCAAGCTAAGCATGACAAGATAATATCACAGTGTTCCTTCCTGAAAAATGTATAACACCTGGAGAAACTCCAGAGGGAAGTGACAAATATGATCTTGAAAAAGTTTTCGTTGAGGAAGGGATGAAAGAAATAGGATTGTGCAGCCTAAGGAAGAGGAGGACATAGTAGTCTTCCAGTATGCAGATCATTGATACAAGAGAAATAATTATGAGAATGTAAGTGCTATGAAATTTCCTGGTTAAAAGTCACCCATTACTTTTTGCTTTAACTCTTGATTACTTGTTGAGGGAAAGGTTACTTTGTATTCTTTCAGGTCCTCCAGGGATAGTTTTGAAAACAGAAGGATGACAACCAAAATGACACATAACAGAGCAAATAATACATTGTGAGCAGTTATTACTCTTTCTCTTTGACAAATGTGCTTGTTTGCATGTGAATATGGCTATTGATACAAGTAGAAACCATTTATCAAAGTCTTGTGTAAGAAGAAATCAACTGCTTATTGAAGAGGATAGGTTGCAAATGGATGAAAGAAACAACTGTTTAGGACTCCACCCCTTGTTACAAACCATAGGAAGGGTTCATCCCGTTCCACCGTAGGGTATGTAGGCAGGGCCAGGTCCACCACTGATGCAGGCACTATTCACCCCTTAATTACCTTAGCTAAACACAGGTAAAGGTCACCAAAATTCATCATCTCATCAGGATGATTATGGATTGAGCTACATTTTCTCCCCCAACCTACTGTTTTTGTAAAAGATGTTACGCACTCGCAAACCTGACGCTTCAGGGAAGTGCAGAATTCATTTCACCACGTATTACAGTGCTAAGGTCAATTCTGGTTCATTAAGCCAGAGGAAAATCTATCATTTCTATATCTAAGAGTCACAGGAAACTATGTCATTATTGGCTCCCTTTTTCTGATGTCTTCAGTCTTCTGTAAGACTCTTATTTCTATTTCTTTTTATCAGTTTTTGTTTAGCTCATGCTTCTTTTGGTCAGAGATGCTCTTTACTGTGTCATTACCTCAACTGTCCTCCCACAGAATAGCCATTGCTGAGCAGCTTTTCATCTCTCTGTCTCTCTCTTACTCGAGCTGTTAGTAATTTATGAATATTACAGCTGCTTTCAACAGAACTGAACACTGGATGTAGCACAATATGTGTTGGGGGACATCTACAGGCTGATTCCTGACACAGACAGTTAACAGATATGTCCTGGTAGGCAAGTCAAGGCCTCAATCACACCTAGATTGTCTTCCTTTTTTCTTTTAGTCAGTCAAACTTGAAAAATTATATCCTCATTCCAAAACCAAAACCAATAAAACCTTTATTCACATGACATACATACAATTACCAGAAACTGTTTATTACCATCACAATAGGTGGAAAACAATTATTTGATCTCGTGTTACCAATTTTTTTTTTAAATAATGATATGATCTTACACTATAGTTCTTATATCTGAAGATTTGGGTCATTTGGCAAAGAAAAACTAAAAAAACCCCACAACAAACAAACAAACAATCCCTAAAAAAAAAACAACAAAAAAGCCCCCCACCATATTAAATAGTCTCACCTGCAAAGCAATTTATTTTATGTACAGTACTCTGATTTCATAGTTGTGAGGTGAGCAATAGGTAAATTTTTTACGAGATAGTTGTTACAGGTTTTTTCTTCCTTTTTACCAGCTTCCAGAAACAAAACTAGTGAAAGAAAGAAAGGAAGGTCTGCCTGAAATGGCAAGAATATAAGTGAATCTAGTCAAAAATTCAATTCCCTGCACAAAAATTGGATATATTTCCTCTCAGCTTATGAAGATGTCACTGAAGCATCAAGAATTAGATCTTCAAAGAAAGTCAAACATCCATTTCCTAGTGAACCTAGGGATGTTGAGAAATACAGTAGGCCTAATTAGCCTATAAGAGGATTCATATTGGAAGGTATGCAGTATATCATATTCAATGTTTGCATGAAAAGATTTTGTGAGAGACAGAGAGACAGAGGACAAGCTTGGAAGATTTCCATCTAGAAAAGTTCTTTGGCTTCCATATAACCCTAATGGCAGAAATCACCTATCCACCAGTACCTGTCTCATCTATAACATAACTTTGTAATGACAGCCATACCCTCCTTCCAACATGCTTACATATCACTCATTTCACTTCAGTCACCACTTCTGAGAGCTCCCTCAGCTGGGATAGGGGACAAAGCAATACAAGATCCTCAGCCATACCTTCCTAGTAATTGAATATCTAACAAGCCTCCATCCCAAATAAAACAGGAATAAATAAAGCAACATCCACAAAAAACTCTATTTGATCTGTGGCTCCTGGTTTTGCCTGCTTAACTCTAGTTTACACTTAACAGACAAATTTATAGCAGTAAAGGTTGTCTTATAATGACATTTTCACTAAAACCCTTTCTGGGTTTTCAGTGAAAAGAAGGAATCCAAACCTGCTAGTAACCTGATGACTTGTAATCAACAGGCAAAGTTGCATTCACACACCAAACAGATTGGTCCTATTCTCTCCTCTGCCATTTTATACCCAGATTTCTGCAGCAGCCCAGCTGAAGGAGTGCCAAGCTACCAGTACAAAAAAAATTTGTGTTCTTTCAACAGATGTTCATAACTGTGCCCCTGGTGCTTACCCAGCTGAGCTATTGGCAGCATCTCATCACACATTTTCCACACAGATAAAGTTTTCCAGACCACTGATTTCTTTTTCTCTACACATGACAAAGCATTCAAGAGGCTCCACAAAGATGAAACAATGTCCCAGTGATTGAAGGATGTGGGGTTTAGGCTGGGAGTCCTTTGTGGAATACAGACATCTCCTTCCTGTGACTGTATTTCTTTAAATCATTGACCAATGCCAAGGTCATTTCCCTTTATCCTATCGCTACAATGACTGAACTCTAATGAAAGGTGACCAAAGGGACACAGAGCTGATAATTAGGGAAAGGGAGAGGAAGCGTTGGGGAGATGCCCTTAGTAGAATGGTATTCCATTAAGATTTCTACAACAGAGGGTTCGTAAAATACAAATAATATGGTATTCCTGTTTGAATCTATCCTAGACCTGGAAGAAAAGCACAAAGAAGTATAAATTAATTTTCAGTTAGTAGTTAAAGGCTAAGTTAAGCCAACTAAGATGCTGTATTTTGCAATTTGCCCAGAAACACTGCAGAATTTTTTTTTCAGATGGCGCAGTGGTAGTATTATTTGCTAGGAAGCTCATCATAGAGGTTTCCAACCACAATTGAGTTGTTTATTAACTTTCTTTTTGTAATTATTCACTTTCCATTCTGGAATAATTAAGAGTTTCTATTTGCTTTCCTAACTGTTCTTGTTGAAACACAACCAATCCATGTGAAAGACAAAAACCTTAAAAACATTTTCCTTATGTCTGAAGTGAAAGGTGAGTTCAGCGGTGTGTTGGTGATACTCTTGGTTACTCAAAAATTATATTTTACAGTCCCAGATCAAACTTTATAAAGTTATTTTTGTAATGACATTTAATCCATACATCTAAATGTATTCTTCTCTAACAGTAACCTGGGCTAGACAGATTACAACACCATCATTAAAGTGTGGGTCAGATTTTAATATAACAATACTTTCTATGTTAAAAATATTTAGCTGTACCACATGCTCACATTCCAGACACATATATATATAATAAAGCTATTCTTCCCTCTCAAGCTTTTCAGTCAGCACACAATTCTTTTCAAGTCACTAAAAAATAGCTAACTTGCAGATGTAAAGATCTCAGCTGCTAAATGAAGCCATATTCATTATTTGTTTGGCCAGGAAACTAGAAAGTGACAGCTCTCTGTAAGTTATATAGCAGCATAAGAGGAGTAAAGCAGGAAGTGAGCCAATATGAGAACTGTGATGCCATTTCTGAGCAGCTGGATTCCCTGGCAATTAGTAACAGTGTCAGAAGGACCATTCACAAACTCAGAAATGTTCTACTTTTACATCCAAAAATTACAATAATTTTAAATGTAGATTTCTTTCTCTAATTCTTCTGATATGAGATTTAGGAAAGAATTTGTCTTTTATATGTCCCTAAATATTTTACTACCTTGAGGACATCATAAAGCATGATGCAATCTGCCGTTGTTCAGAAGTTCAGAATAGGGAATTATTATATATTATGTTTCAGTGTGTTTCAGCATCTATTATTCACAGTGTTTCCTAAGAGCAGACATATTGCAGTTCTTGGAGGATAGCTTGTCTTCTGACTGTTAAATGTTACACACAATGTTAAATTAAATGTTAAACTAAATGGGAGACCAGGTTGCCAAAAGGCTCTAGCAAATGACAATATGCAACTACAGAAAGGGCAAGTGAATAAGAGTCCTTGTCAGACAGAAGGACACCTTTGCAAGGTCAGTGTGACATCCCTTGGTATAGGTCTTCCTAGTCCTGGAACAGATATGGAAATCCAGCACAGCACTATGGAAATAAAGACATGACAACAGTCATGGGCCCAGCTACCTTCTATTTCTTAACAAAATACTAAAATAATCACTGACAAAAGCTAAATTATAAATCTACGTCTTCAATCTTAAAGTCATACTAGAGTGTCAGAATGGTATAGTATGCCTTTATAAATTGACTCCTTGAGGAAATTCTCTTCACAGGGGTGAAAGCTATCAACTTTCAGGTTTTTTTCCAAGAAAAACATTTGCCTCCGTCAGGCCAAGGCATGGTCTTAGGAGTCTCTTGTCCCTAATCTGCTTCCTTCAGAAAATGCAAAGAAAAGGTTGAACTTCTGTTCAATATTTCACCTTTTGGAGAAGAGGTAAGGTTTTCAGGCGCAGCAGACTTACTTTTCAGAAAGTCTTTTTTGGTCAGCTTCCTTATTTTAATGTAGCATCTGTCATAGTGCCATCCTGTGCGGTCTGATAACACAGCTTGCTTCTTCTACCTAGAAGCCAAGGTTACACTGCTGCATCAACACTGACCATCAACACCATGATAATCTAGCGACTCTGTATGTTATCTCCAATAGTGCACAGACTGCTTTCCTTGTCATCCTTGTTAGTGGGTGTCATGAATCTGTGTCCAGCTATTGAATCAGTGACTTGCTATTACCTTATTACCTCCTACATCTTTTTGTCAGATGAAGACCTCACTCCACATCCCCATACCACAAAATCTGTCTTTCTCAACCTCCTACTGTGTTCTCTTCACTTGACTTAAAAAGGCAATTCCTGTGTCCCAAAATCTATGCTGTTTTACTTCACCTGTGTTGTCCTTGCCCCAGAGACATTGAGAGAAATGCAAACTACAGTACTAGGGATGTTCCCAAAACAGGTGTTAAGAGTAGAACAGATTAAAGGTCACAGCAGCAAGTTATCATTATTCAAGTGACCAGCACTCAATAACACCATCTGCAAAGATTGCTTGCATGAATCTCTTTGTAGCACAAACTGAGCCTTGCAGCAAACTGGACACAGAAGACATAGACCAGAATGTGTGAAAAACTGCTGGAGAAAGTTCTACTTCACAAGTAAAAAGCCTTGAGCAGATAGGGTTGTTACTTTGTAAGATGACAAGATAACTTCATGTGAAGAGATCATCCATAAAGGAAGTCTGCAAGGAGGTACAGGTAGAGGCTGTATCTATGGAGTGAGGGCTAAATCTACCCAATTCAACTCAGCTACAATGAGGTATGTACCCAGGCACAGGGACTCAGATACCTTTTCTAATAGATTATTAAAATGGTCTCTGGACATGTTTTGGCTTTCCAAACAATCTGCTTTTCTCTCTCTTGTGCAGGTTTTGGGAGTCCAAATGGGCCACAGGACACCCCCAACAGGCAGCTGTCCTGCAAATGGCCACTTTGATGTGAGAGGTGACAGAGTACAATAGTGAGGGGGGCTAACAACAAGGGCTAATCCACTCCAGGCACTTTCAGACACATTTTGCCAGAGTGGCTGAGAAACCCATGGACTGTAGCTACAGCACTAGCTGTAGCACTAGCTAAGAAAGCAAGCCAAGAAAGCTGCCACAGGCAGAAATCCCAGCTGAACAATGAAAGACAGGCATACATCCTGCTGCATCCAGGACTAAGCTGCCCTCACTGTCCTTTGAGGCTGGACTGCCTCAATCAGTTACAGGCCTCTGTCCTCTTGCTGGAGGGTTCAACAAGCCTGTTTCAAATGACATCCTGAGAACAGTATTTCCTTTGCACTGATGATTTGCCCCAGAATGCTGTAACTGCAGCACTGCTACATTCACTTTTAAGGCATTCATGCATCAGCAGTGCACCACAACATGAGAACTCCAAGTATCATTGATCCTGTCTGGGAATAGGAAAATGGAGCAGGTGACCCTTTGAGATCTTTCCTATCTCTTTCTTTAATGATAAATATGGATTCAAGATACAAACTTTTCATTTTCTTTTCTTTTTTTCCTTTTTCTCTTTTTTCTTCCTCTTTTTTTTTTTTTTTTTTTTAAGTCATTCCCCATTCTCTATACTTCACCAAAAAGAAAGAAAACATTTAAGGAGATAGTCTAAGCCGTGCTCATTTAATGCTGAGAAAACAGATAGGTCTGCCAAGCTCTGTCAGGCTCTGAGACCAATCAAGGAAGCCAACTTTACATTCTATGGACCTCCCATGAGAATGTTCTGCTAATATTTATATCTCTGCTTTGATTTGGGTGATTGCCCAACCTCCTCAGCTGAACTCATCTACTAACTCAGTGTCAACAGAAAAGAGACAGTTGTTTCTCCCTTGTGAAACCTGCACCACAGGGCATCCAGTCCAATTCCAAGTCACAAGCAGTAGCCACCAACTCTAAAATATGCATAAGTCTAACTGCTCTTTTGGGTCAAGAGACTTGGATTTTGTTGTGCTGATGCTTGCTAAATGAGACTTCCAGTGATGTTCAGAGTAGCAAAACAATTTATTTATGCTTTCATATCTAAATTCTGACACACACTCAAAGACTATATAGAAACATGGATACTTTCTCTTGAGGGTTCAAGGATTCCTCCTGGGTAGCATGATCAGGGGGTACTTACTCAGAGAGGATGTGAAGTATCAATGACAGTTGCTTCTAACGCTACTGCTTCAGCTGTCTGTCAAGACATTGCCACTACCAGCACATGGAAGACAAATCACAAGACAAGATACTGGCAGAAGATTTCTTTCTAGGTTCTTCATTAGGTTTCAACCATGGTCTATCTGTTGGTATTGCAAAGATAAACTATGTATCTAAAAGAGTGTAAAAACTTTTGAACCTGCAGAAAAAAATCAAACTCAAATTATTTACAATGATCAGTGACACAAAGGAGCTTATCAACATAAGGTTTACCAACAGTTATATATAAAATCAAAACATCATAATGACCATGGCCAGTGAGCAACATTTCCAAACTCCCAATAGGAAAAAAACTGTAATTCTTCTCTACATAGTTATTGATCAAAGACAACTCAAAGAGGAGAAGGGACATGTGCTTTATTTGAGAGTATTGTTTTAGGCCTCCTATAACTATCTCTTTTAAAAAGCCCTTTTGGAAAGCAGAACTGAGTAAGTTTGCTGTTGCTCAGCTTTAAGCAATAGACTATTGATGTTCCAAATTCCCTGAGATTTTCCAGATAGCTTTATTTTTGAATTACCAAGTTGTTTAAAAACAAGTGTTCTTTTTCAAGTCACATTGTAACACAGTGAAAAGCACAGTCAAAGGTCCATGTGAAATATGAAAGAATATGCTTCATAAATCAAAGACTCTACAGGTAAATGAAATGACGTCACATCTCCATGTTCATCCCCCAAAAAATCTGCAGTTGCAGAAACATTGTTTTCACACCTTAACTACTGATTTTTTAAAACATCAGAATAACCACAAACTTACCTGCTCTAAAATACTGTATTACAAATGCAGTAAACTCCAGGAGAAAGAGTTCTTACCCGTTGTAGCTGATGAATAACTTCCATACAAACTGACTGAATTTTTCACAACATGGACACGACAAGCTTAAACAACACCATAACTGAAATTATAAATATGCATTGCAAGCACAATCCACATCCACTATGGATTTCTAATCAAAAAATACAGTATTTGAGAATTCACTAATAAGTGATTGATGGACTTTCTATCTTTTACTTGACAGGGAAGACCATTCATTTCTGGTAATTTGCTCTTTTCCATGCCTGTGTCACAAGAATTTCGTTCACATCTGACACTCACTCCTGACAGCTTCACTCTATTAAGGCTTATTGAATTCTGTTGCAAACCTCACAGCAAAATCTTTGTCACAAATTTTAAGTGGAACAGAGGAAAATCAATCTGTTTTTTCATTTCATCTAAGAAAAACAAACCTTATTACTCTGCAAACCACGCTGACGTTGCAGGTGTTTTTCACAGAAGAATCGAAAAAATTTTAACTTGAAACGTTGATCTGGACTTCTTTTACAGAACGTAGTCTTACAGATACTACATTTACCTCTTGGTTCCTAGAAAAGAGGTCTTCTCATTTATGGGTTCATAGACATTACGTAAGACATTCTTAAGTAGCTCAAGTTAAATCAAGAGGCTCTATATGACCAAACTATATAGAGGTAATGGCAGGGAAGTATTATCTCTAAGCACATAAGATTTTGTAGTGTGTCATGCATGGATATTTGCCAGAAGATGGGTCTGTCAGAAGGTCTGACAGTCAGATATCCCCTTTTGCTGGTTCCTTCTGCCCGCAACCTGAAGACTGTCTCTGCTAGACCAATTAGTCTTCCTTCCACATAATCTTCTGTTACACACTTACCAAAAAATGTCTGTGTTTCAGATGTGAAACAGTCTTATTTCTCAGACTACAGACACTTAAGACATTGTGGTGGGTGTATATTTAATCATTACAGTTCTCCAGACTTCTCTTAATGGTCATTCTTGCTATTCCACTTCCGTGATGCCAGCATAATACAAAATTTGTTTGACCATTTTATGATCCAGAGTGATAATGAAATAGTTTCTACAGCAGGCTTAAGTAGTGGAGGAGGAAGTTCAGGCAGATGCAGAACTAACAGCTGGAGGTGAAGCAAGGATGAAAATAACATAAATCAGTTCATTTCCTTGAACTAGTTAGCTTGTGCAAACAGCCTGTAAGTGCATTTGGCAAGTGGAAAACCTGACCAGAAAACTTAAAAAGGGAGACATCCTGGTACAGAGGTCAGATTTGCATCTTGTCCAACAATTTTAGTAGCACATATGAGAGGAGAGGGAACTGGAGCAAGAAATGGGAGTTGTGACTTAGGGTGTGAACAAGGAGGCAGGAGGAAAGGATTTCCTAAACCAGAGTTTCTGCCAAGGCTACTGTGGAACTTCATCCTTTGCAGTGAGTCCTGCCTTGGTTTTCCAGCCCATCACCCCTCAGATGGTGGAGCCACAGAGGGCTCTGTATCAGGGTTTACAGCACATGGTCACACAAACCTCAGCAGCAGAAAGCCTGTTTGCCACCTCCCCTGGGGAGCACAGCCCCATCCACCTGCTGCTCACAGAGCACCCACTGCCTTTCCTTTGAGGAGAGAGCAGGCTGCTTTGACAGCCAGGGCTGCCTCCTGACAAACACCTGCGCAGGCTCTTCAGAGACTGACAATTCAGAACCCCGTCCCCAACAGAGTTAATAATTTCACACAGACATATCACCTTCTGTCTCATATTAGCTATTTTCTCACTTTAAAGGTGTCTGTCTCTCCCCTGTCAGATCGGTTCCCATGTCTATACAGCTCTCCTACATATGGTGAGAAGTACTGTGTTGTGATGGAGCTTTCTGTATTTGCAAAGCTGGAGGCTGACGGCGCTCCTGCCAGCATTTGCACAGCAGCCTGATAGGAGGGGAGACATCCTAGCTGACTCTGTAAGTGTACCCTGATTTCCAGAATAGTTTGAACCCAAGAAAAGATGTCATTTCTCCATAATGATAGTATTCAAAAGCTGTTGAAAGTTATTTGAAAATTCGCAGAAGGTGGGGGTATTTCACAGCATAGAAAACAGTGTGTTGAAGGCTAGAGCAAAGGAGTAGAGGGGGCTGAAGGAAGCAAATCTATTCATGTCTGTGTTCCTTTGCATTGGCAAGAGCTCCAGACTAACCTTGACTCATATTGCCACTGCTCCCTGCTTCAAATCCGCATTACTTCGTACGATAAATGATATGAGTAGATAAGAACCCAATAAAAGGGATGCTTCTAGCTGCAAGTGCTGGATCTGCCCTATAAGTAGAAAAATGAGTTTTCTTTTCCTTACAGGTGGTTAGAGTGTGCACTGGGAGAGCCATAAGGGGCACTGGTGGTCATAGACTTGTTAGGAAATGTAAGCCTATTGAAATCCATCTTAATCCACAAAACCGAGATAGCACTACAAAGTACTTTGCCTAAGAGGGAGCTGGCCTTTCTACTTCTTTAATCCACATAAGGCAGTGGTTTATAAGCTTTTAGGCATTAGTGCCAATGATCATTATTTCAAAATGTCAAGAATACTATTTAAGGTCTTAGTCCCTTTACCAACCTACTTCCCCTTGTTTTTCTTTTGCTTGCATTCTTGAGAAAATAAATGGAAATCTAAAATCAGTTCCAGTTCACCTCCCTCTGTGACAGATTTCAGCTTCCCCAGAGCAATGCATCAGTGTGCCGTGATCTGTCTCTTAGGCTGTTCACCATAGGCCTAGTCTACATTAATTCAGTAGCAGGACTGTAGGGAAATGCAAGCAGGAATTGGGGAAAACATACAACAAGATTGTAGGGTTTTAGAAAATAAGTCTTTTTTTAGCTATAATGATGCTGAATAAGCTATAGAAGTGACTGCGTAATAAACTTCCCACAGAAGGGAAAAACTCTAGTCAGGTAGACGCTCATGTACTCATAATTCTAGACTCTAAAAAAAGTGCAGTTTGTCCACAACATAAAATGATTAAGGCGTATTTTTTTAGTGACTTTTTTTTCCTCTAAAACAGTATATGCTCCAACAGGCAAATATTAGCAAAATTAGCAAAAATTAACAAATATGATCTTATGCATGAACAATCTCATGTGACAAAAATACCATAGCCTTCAGCATAGTGTAAGAGTTAGGAGAACCATGAGCTTCCGGCATAGGAAGCAAAGGCAGAAGCCCTATCCCCTGAGGGAGGGATGCACTTGGATGAGCCAGATAGGCATGTGTATGACACCTAATTCTAGCTTCAAAGCTTTTCACTTTCTCATGTGGATTCAATGAAAGAAATAAGGACAAATTCCTTTTCAAATCCTGTTTTTAGTGTACCCTTCATTCAAAATAAGCTTATCAATCTATATAAACAATCCTCTATGGCCCCAAGCCCTAAGAAACATAAGTTTCCTGTTCCAGAAGCTCCCATATCTGCCATCCTCCAAGTAAGCCAGAGAAACTTGGCCAACTCCAGACTTCTGCCAATCCCAGAAAAGTCTATTGGCAAGCCAAAATTTGATCTGTTTCTATTTTTTACTTTTGATAACGTACATGTCTTAAATGGTGCCCCTCTTGAAATCTCAGCACTTGGTTAGAGCACAGAGTGTAATAGTGAATGAGATAACATCGGACTGGTGACCTGTCACTAATGGGGTTCCACAGGGCTCTGTCTTAGACCTTGTGCTCTTCAATGTCTTCATAAATGACTTGGAAACAGGACTGGACAGGATAATAAGCAAGTTTGCAGATGACACAAACTGGGAGGAGCTGTTGACTCCCTTGAAGGCAGGGAAGTCCCAAAGGGAGACCTCAACAAATTAGGGGACTGGGCAATCATCAACCATAGGAAATTCAACAAGCAAAAGTTTCCAGATTCTACACCTGGGATGAGGCAACCTCAGATGTACGTACAGACTAAGGAGTGAGGTGCTGCAAAGCAGTGCCACAGAAAGGGACCTGGGGGTCCTGGTTGATGGCAAGTTGAATATGAGTCAGTAGTGCCCTGGAAGCCAGGAGGGCGAACCCTGTCCAGGGGAGAATCAGACAAAGCATCACCAGCCAGCTGAGGGAGGGGATTGTCTGTTCTGCTCTGCACTGGGGCTGCCTCACCTTGAATATTGTGAGCAGTTTGGGGCACCACGATATAAGAAAGTTATTAAGCTATTAGAGACTGTCCAAAGGAGGGCAACAAAGACGGTGCAGGGCCTTGAGTGGAAGTCATATGAGGTCACTTGATATGTTCAGCCTGGAGGAGACTGAGGAGAAGCCTCCTTGCAGACTACAACTTCCTCAGGAAGGGATGAGGAGGGGTACATCTCATCTCTGTGGTGAGTAGGGACCTGAGGGAATGGCGTGGAGTTGTGTCAGGAGAGGTTTAGATTGGGTAGTAGAAAAACGTTTTTCATCCAGAGGGTGGCAGTGGAACAGAAGTGAAAAGCTTTGAAGCACCAAGCCTTCCAGAGTTCAAGAAGCATTTGGATGTTACTCTCAGGAATATGTCGTAACTCTTGGGGATGGTCCTGTGCAGGGCCAGGAGTTGGACTCAATGATCCTTGTGGGTCCCTTTCATGTCAGCATATTCTGTGATTCTGTGATTCTGTGTACAGAGCTCTGTATATGGTGGCAGTGATGGTTAGACTCATGAGCCTCAAGCGAGTAGATTTGATGCCAAGATAGAAGCAATAACTTACAACAAAGAAATACAAAGAATTATTTTTGCAGCTAGCAGGGGCGGCAGTAATAACACTGTGTGATAATTAATGAAAGACTTTCTGCAGCTATTTAGAAGGGTACTATAGATTCAGTCTTGAAAGAACTGATGGATGGCAATTTGAATATGTAAGGAAGAAATTATTTGTTTAATCGCTGAACACAATAAATTAGGATTGCACATTATTTTAATTCCATGGGAAACATGGTCCACTGCATTTGCATTTTCAAAACTATGCTTAAAAAGAGCCAGCTCTGTATCCTAAGAACAGAACTTTTTGCTGCCAAACAAGGACATACATTCAAAGCCCAGGCTTGGTAGGAGTTACATAATATGATCTGGGGTAGGAATGAATAATCTTGATTTACACCACAAAAATGTTATGAGCTCACAAAGCATTGATTGTGTTGGGGGATGTGTGCAAGCCTTTCCAGAGACCCCCATGCAACATCAGTCTACACTGTGTGTACAGAAACATAATTAAAACAAATAAAAATGGAAGGAGGTTTTTTCATCTTTCTATTTTATCTCATCAGCAAGTTAGTGATTCAGCGTCACTGTCTCTAGCCAGGGATGCTTACTACATGCTTAAGCTTCCCTGTTGTAAGGAAACAACAATTTGCTTCATTGTAGCAGAGTATATCAGGGACTAAGTGGAGAAAGTACTTGAAGTACTGAGCCTCTACCAACTGAGTTAAGCATATCTTAAATGCTCATTTCCTTTGGAAATACAGCCAGCATGATTAGGGACCTTCAGGCATATCGAAAAGCTCATAGATCTCACCTTAAACATGTACTTGAAAGCAGAATTTCAAACCTAAGAGAAGGAAAATTTTTCTATTTGTTACTTTAACTATTATATAGTAACTTTTATTCCATGGTGTTTTGCTAAGATTTCTTGTTTATGTATATTTCTAGTTAGTGATTTCTGCAGTATAGCAATTTTTGGCGGGTTTTTTTATCATATGTCCTTTCTTCCAAGTAGCATGTAATACGAAAACAAAGGTATTGAAAACTTGTCACGGATTACAGCAAGTAAAAGAAGTTCAGGATAGAGTTTATAACTGTAACCTGTTCTTACCATCTAAACTTCTCTGATCCATGCAGGGAACTTCACAGAAAGACATGAACATTTAGGTGAGTCAAAGTAAATTTTCTTTATTCTCTTTGAGACATGCAAGAGAAGTTATCTTGACTGGTTAATGGGCTTCCATAAATTAAGACAGCCTGGCTACAGGTGTTTCTAGAACTCAATTTAAATAGATGGAACTTGATTGCACGTAGTTTCCATTTAAATTCATGGATGTTTCTGGAATGTAGTTAGGATTGCAATTGGAGTGTTCCTAGATTCATGCATATAAGCATTAGCATTCTGGCAGATGGGGTAATGTACAGCTGTAGTTCAGATTTGTGTTTGTCTGTGTGCTGAGAGCTTCTTTGTGGCTTCAAGAACAGGTCAGGCTGAGACAGTAATGAATATTTCCAAGTGGCACAGTCAATACTACTGTTAATTCCAGCCTGAAATATTTCTTTAATGACCACTCTCAGAGTAATATAGTCTTTATTATAGTCTTTTATATATTTATTATAGTCTTTTAGACATGAGTTTCAGTCACACAACACCCAGGGAATGGGAACATGGAATCACATTCTCACATTCTACATATGGTAAAGGAGAGAAAGAAGTGCAAGACTACTTTGCATGTTTAAAAAGGAGAAAACAGTATATACAACTACGGATCTCATTTATCTCTCCCCACCTTTGTGTCTGCACGTGTTCTCTTAACTAAAAACACATTTGATATGGCGAAGATTAAAAGAAATAGAGGTGCCCATTAGAGGGGGTTAATGCATATCAGTTGAGTAAGGACACACTATGCCAAAATTGAGCCTGTGTCTGTCTCTGCTGATTTTCTTGGCAATCTGATCTATCTGGACTTAGGTGAACAAGATAGACTATTGCATGAGATATTGATAGATAAACAATGAAAAATAAAAGCCATAAAAGCATTGTGAAAGACTGAAAACAGCTGTGGATAGTGTTGAAAGATGAAGTATCTGGCTGGGAGAAGAAAAGAAGCTACAGTGCATCTCTTTGGGGCTTGGTTTGGGGAGGAGTTTCGTTGAAGATTTTGTCCCAAAGAGTAGCATGCTTGTAAGACTTGTTGATGACACATAGTTGGAAAGCAACACCAGAGGGAGATCAAAATAGCATACAAGATGAATGGGTAATCACTGGCAATATGTGGACATAAGGAACAGTACTGGGAATAGAAGGAAATTTCAGGTGCATGCTCACATACAAAACCACTGGTAGGAATTTAAGATACAAATTGGCAAAATCTCACAGTGTAAAATGAGAGGCAGTGAGACACTGTTAGGCAATCACAAAATGGCTGTGTGTTCTCTAATATTATAATCTAAATAGTGCCTACAACGAAGACAGGAAATAATCTCCAGCAGAGGCTGTGTTGATACCATTTCATCAGGTACAGATGGGATGTGAACAGACATCTTGGGGCAGCTGTGTCTGAAGGGAGTTCTGAATGCCTGAAAGCTCTGAATAGAATGAATGAATAGGTTTTATCCAAGTTTGTGTAGTGCCTTTATGAGGCACAGAGCCTGAGTCCTTTCCAATGAACTGTCTACCAAGGAAAACAGAGGGTTTTTGTAACAACTAGTCATAGTAGATCATGTTTTACAGGGTAGAGGTAGATGACGTCTACTGTTCTCACTAATACACATAGGGTTTACTGAAGATAGTTATCTGCTTGTAGTGAAAAAGTTCTGGGTCTCAAGAGGATTACAGAAAAAGGCAGGGTTAGGAAGTTAGAGCTGATAAGATTCTCTGTTTATCAGTTACTAGAAAGGAAGGACAAAAAAGCCAAACTCTCACTGATAGAAGACCAGACAAATTGTGTCAAGGGCTCCTCTCTGGTCTTAGTGATCTTCAAAGAAACGAAGGACTTGTGAGACGACTGGGTAAATTCTAGTATGTCCCTAACTATTTGGTATAAGGCCTTCAGAAACATAATCTTAACCTTCTAACTCAGCTGGATTTCCTTCCACTTTAATAGCAGACAAGTTTGAATTGTTTCCCCAGGCCCAAGAATAAGGGGCCATGTTGTTTATTTAGTTACATTAACATGAAGTGCTACCTTGACACAGACAGTTAAATAAAGATTAAGATCACCATAACTTTTATGTTTAAACTCCAAATTAAAAAAAACACAAAACACCATGAGATATTACTAGAGGTAGGTGATTTCGAAGCCTGACCTGATAAGTTTGGATTTAACTAGTGGTTGAAGTAAGAAGGCTTCTCTCTCAATCTCCTTAACAGTAAACCCACAGAGACAACCCTTGTCAACAGAGTTTTTCAAAATTCAGCACTCACCAGATCATGTATAATTTCTGTACAGTCGTCACCCTGAAGAAGCTGACCTGCTCTCTCAGGATCCCCTATGTAGCTTACCTACAGGAATTTGGTTTTCATAGTTTATCTGTTACTTTTCTGTAGCTCACAGCCCTCAAAGATACCCCATTTCTGTTAGTTCTATTGCAAAAAAGATGTGGCAGAAATCAGATAAACTCTTCTCCAGGAGGCCTTCACAGTCTGGTTCTTAATGACAACTTTATATCAGGGAACACAATTAATACTGGTAAAGACATTCAGAGCAAAGTAAGTTTGACAGAACATCTAAACCCTTCAGTACCCTGGTGCTGGACAAGCAGAAGTACGTGAGGACAAGACCTTTCAGTACATCTCCTAGTTAGCAGTTGCAGGTTTGTCACCTCTGGGTGGATTCTGGGCTTCATTGAAGTCATGATAATACCTGTGGGCTTATTCCCAGGTGCCAAAAGGGATTTCTCACAACAGTACTTTGGACATAAAGCCCATCTTTCCAACATGAAGACATGCTCTGTGTCCTGGCTAAGCTGTTACTTTTGTTTGAAAGGCAATGTCTTCTATCTGGGAAAAAGTGCAGAGGTTCATGTACACCCTCCCTTATTTTTATCCAGACTTCTGGGTTAAGAATCCAGTGGTTTTGGTAGTCTTACCATCCTCCATCTCTCCACTTATAGTGTCATGATAAGACACTCCACTACCACCCCCCACACACACTTACAGGGAACTGTTTTCTTTTATCTACATTTTACATGTGCTCAGTTTGCCTCAAGGTCTTCATGTCCTTGAGTTTGGTTACCACTGGTAACTCTCAAAAGGCAAAAGCTAAAGTAAGGATGTTGTTATACTTCCTGGTGCTGCCTTAGGGGCTGGAGAAGACCCCAGTTTCATTCCCATATAATGTAGTAGTGGAAGATCCTAGACTGAAAATAAAGGGAATACTTTCTCTTGTTCGTCAGAAGCAATGCTGATAATCATTTCTCATCTGAGATCTGTATGGATGTCACACAGATTCTCAACAGCACATCTGGGATAGCCTCTTTAGGTGTCATTCTACATTTGTTCACTACCGGAGACAGCAAATGCAGCCATTGATCCACACAGGATGGATCACTTTGTTTCTGGAGCCTGCTATGGGCAGGTTGGCCCTGCCCATCATCATGTCATCAACAGAGCATCCCATTTTCCTTGCCCAGGGCAACCAGAGGGAGAGCAGGTGAAGCATTTGCTTACAGTATTGTCCATCTGGGTCTGCTGTTGTAGCTTCCACATTCAATCTTGCTTTTAGGAGATAAGAGGGAATGGGAAAATAGAAGCTGGAATAACATCTCTGTGCTTCCAGTATTGGCAAGGACAACTTCTTTGCTTGCTTGTGGTAAGCATCCACATCCAGCAAGAAAAAAACCCCACTGAATACAGATCCAATAAACAATGTACCAAAAGGCTTGGAAAAAGATGTCTGCTGCCATCTGATTCATCAACACCATGTAACACACCATGAACCTCTTTGTGGTTATCCTACTTTGTATACAAAAGTTACACGAAAATATTTTCTGTGTTCAGAGCTGGTGTTCCTGGCTGTAAGATGTCCTGCCCCATGGCTAGTCAGCTCTGCTAGATAGTGCAGAGAATGGAGAGGTCCCACTGCCTCAGCATCCTCTCAGTGAGTTTGCAGTACTGCTGAAGTCAGAAAAAAAGCACTTATTGGATGAAGTGATTCATTTGCATTAGTTGTAAACAAATAGAAAGAAAATATAGAAGTCATGACTACAAAGAAAATAATCTTTAGTTAATGAATTCCCAAAGGTGTATTAAATTTTTAATTTTCTTATCATTTTAGCCTCAGTGCAGTCTCAGTTCCCCACACAAGATGGCAGCTGTTCTTTCCTTCTGCTCAGCTGCTCCTCAGCAAAAGCTGTCCTTTCACACTGACACTGCAGGTGCTACTGCAACACAGTAATAAAGGAAACTAGGGATCAGCCCCAATACTCCAGTCATTAATCACTCCAAAAACAGCATCTCACATGGTACAGCATGGCTTGTGAGCAGTGGCAGTGTTTCACTGAATATTCCATTTGTCTAATTCCAGCAAGTAGCAGTAACTGGTTTGTACTTGAGCTGGTTTTAGCTGGGGTAGAATTAATTTTCTTCATAGTGGCTGGTATGGAGCTGTGTTTCAGATTTGTGTTGAACACAGGGGTGATAATATAAAGGTGTTCTTGTTCTTGCTGAGCAGTGCTTACACAGAGCCAAGGGCTTTCCTGCTTTTCATCCTGCCATACTGGCAAAGAAGTTGGGGATACATGGGAAACTGGGAGAAGACACAGCCATGATAGCTGACCCAAACTAACCAAAATTATATTCCATACCGTATGACATTATGCTCAGTATATAAATTGAGGGCAAAAAGGAGAAAGGGATGGACATCTGGAGTGATGGTGTTTGTCTCCCCAAGTAACCTTTATGTGTGATGGGGCCTTACTCTCCTGGAGATGGCTGAACCCGTGCCCATAGGAAGGGGTGAATAATTTCCTTATTTTGCTTTGCTTTTGTTCATGGCTTTTGCTTTCCATATTAAACTGGCTTTATCTCCATGCACAAAGTCTCTAACTTTTACTGTTCTGATTTTTTCCCCAATCCCACTGGTGGGGGAGTGAACAAGTAGCTGTGTGGTACATTGTTCCTGGCTGCAGTTAAACCACAACAGTATTGCATGTCACAGTTTTTGAGGCTTGGAACTGCCATATAAAAGGAAAAAAAAAAAAAAATAAACACTTCTTTCAGTTCAGATTGCAGGACACTCACATGCAGATAAAGACATGTAATCCTATGCTCAAACTTTAAGACCACGTCTCATACTACCCTAGTTGCACTGTCATTTAGAGAAGTTTTTTGCATTTCACATTTGTTTTAGCACACTAAATATGGAAGTTGTATTTCAGGCAAGGCAACAGAAAATAGGTCTTGCATAACTCAGGCTTGCTAGAAAGTAAATCCTAAACTTTATCCGGCCTGATGTCTGACCCCAACATTGCACTGTTGATTAAAATCAGAAACTCTGATTAAAATCAGAAACTCTGAAGTGGATCTAACAAATAATGGTTCATAATTACCCGTCATAAAAGATGTTAAATTGTCAGCACTACTAGCTGTTTCATTTTGAAAAAATGATGAGTCAATTTATGTTGTACAGCTTCTGCTCTGCTGAAACTCTTGCCTCCTTGGGTAGGTTGTGGGATGCCTTGCTCATGGTGAGCCAGACCCAGGTGGTGTTGAGTGTGTGAATCTCTGCTCCATCATCACCAGCATGACCTGTCCCTCTTTAAAAAGAGCCAAGAAGAAATGTTGAAGCACTGAAAAGTCATATTTACAGTCCTCCCAGGTGTTGAGGAGAGATATCCTGTTCTCTTATGCCATGTTCATGGAGTAATGTGGGCTTAGCCCAATAAATATTTGTTCTAAATATATTAGTCTCCCCTAAAGGTTCAACAACCAACAGCTCTAGGAAGCAGCAGCAAGAAAATGAGAGGGCTGACCCTCTTTCCCAACATTCTGAGCTTCCCGCCAGCGGGAGGCCAGCAGGTGTCAGCAGGAGCTTGGGAATGGGAGGGACGCGCACGGACCCCAGGAGCCCGGAGCGGAAGAACCTCCTCGCTGATGGAAGAAACGACTTGTTACCGATTAAAAACAAACAAACAAACAAACAATAAAAGACAACATGACTTTTTAACTGGGTGGTGAGCTTAAAAGAACTACCGATCCCTTCCCTCTGGCTGACTCCGTCAGGCCGTGGAGCTGCGGCTGTCGAAGCTGGAGCCGCGCACTCTCCTCTGCCTCGTTCCGCCGTATGGGCTTTTTCCCTCAGCCCAGCTCGGCGCTGGGGAACTTACCGGGAAGCTGCAGGGCTTTGGCAGAGAGTCAGAGTGTTGTGGTTTTGGGGGCTGCCTGGAGCACGCTGTTAACCCCAGGCCAGACTCTGTCCCGCCGAGGATTCCGACAGGGGAACGGGCAGCGGCTGCTGCAAGACGCGCAGAGGGATGCGCTGGCTGCTCCACTCAGTGCCGAACCTGTCACAACTTTGCTCTTTATATCCCAGTCAATCTGTGCCTGTGCACCATAGCAAATGTGAGACAGTTAATTGAAAGTTACTTACTTCTCAATTAAGCTGCAAATGAATTTTTTCATCTCTTGAAGAGTGCCTGGTAGCTGAAAAGCATACGAAGATAGTTACCATAGAGAAGCTACCGTGGTAAATTCTCCTTTGAAAGCTTGTTTGTATATCACAGTCTTTATTTAAATACCTGTCTTCCCCCCAAAAAAACCCTGAGAAGTCTGACTAGAGAGACTTAGCAGTTACTGCACTTGTAGATTAACTGCCCATCATCAGCCCTCTGCATGGGTCCCACACCTCAGCCCTTGCTCCTGAAGACACCAAAAATAAAGAGCACTTCAGAACAAAATCAACACTAAGATAACTCCAAAATTAATTCTCACAACAGAAGCAGAAAGAGCCTTCTATAACAAACAAATTTCTCATTTGTAGTATATGACTACCAAATACTAGAAATGGACAAATAAATATGGTTTGTAATTGAGAAGAAACAAAAAGTTTCCATTATTTTCAAGAAAATAATGTCCAGCCATCCTAAACATGATGCTTTATACAGGCAATTTTTCAAGAGCCGAAATTACTGAAAAAAAGTAATAAAATGGATCCCTTTTGCTCCAAACAAGAGAAAGATCCCATGGGAGCCTCAGCACCATGGAGCAGTGATGTTATCATTGGCAACTACGGGGTATTAGCAGGGTATAAGACAGGTGAAAATACATTGCATTATTTCCCACAATGCTTATTCCAAATTAAGAATCAGACCTTTTGGTAGAATCATCTAGTTCCAACTTTCCTGCCATAGGCAGTGAACCGTCCACCAGACCACATTGCTCAAAGCCCCATCCAGCCTCGTCTTGAACACCTCCAGGGATGGGGATTCCGCAATCCCCCTGGGCAACACGTGTCAGTGCCTCACCACCCTTAGAGTAAAGAAGTCCTCCCTAATATCCAACCTGAATGTCCCCCTTTTCAGCTTATGGCTATTCCTCCTAATCCTATCACTACTACTTGTCCCTGTAAAAGTCCCCATCCAGCTCTCCTGTAGGCCCCCTTTAGGCACTGAAAGGTGCTATAGTGTCTCCCTGGAGCCTTCTCTTCTGCACGATGAACAGTTCTCCCAGGCTGTCTTTTTAGGAGAGGTGCTCCAGCCTTCGGATCATCTTCATGTCCCTCCTCTGGACTTGTTCCAGCGGGTCAACACCTTCTTGTGCTGGGGAACCCAGAGCTGGATGCAGTACTCCATGTGTTTCACATGAACAGAGTAAAGGGAGAGAATCTCTTCCCTCGACTGGCTGGTTGGGCCTCTTTTGATGCAACCCAAGCTACAATCCTTAATCAGTTGTTTGGGTTTTTTTTTCTTTGTTCTGTACAGAAGTTTAGCAATGCAACAGTATAACCACTTTAAACAAAAATGGCAAATTTACTATTAAGTTTGGTCTCTTCCACTTGAAATATGTTACTTTATGCACGTATGTAGGGCTAGCATTACATCTTGAGAAAAATATGAAGAAAAAAAAGAACAACAAAACTATTTTAGTAACAAAAATCTCAGGTTTTAAGCATAAATAAAAATGTTGGGTTTTTAAAAAATATTATGATCCAACATTTTCAGGTAAATTTTCTGTGTTAGGAGAGGATAGGTATAATAAGGTCTTCCAGCAGCCAGTTGTGTCACATCACTTCTCTTCAGACTTTCCAGGATGTTGGTGAGCCCATCAGACTTTGTGTGAACTTTGTAATCAGGACACAGTGAATACTGTCCAACTTGTTTGGTTGCACTGGGAAAGTGTTGCCTTAAAGCAACCCATAAGTTATTGACAGTCTATGTGTGCATATTTTTTTGCCCTTATTCTCACATTTACAGAAATGTTTTTCATTATCACATAGTAAGAATCCAATACCTATACAGAATATTCTGAGTTGGAAGGGATTCACAGGGATCATCATGTCCTACTCTTAAATGAACAGCTCATAAAGAGATCAAACTCACAGCCTTGGTATTATTAGCACCGTGCTCTAACCAACTTAACTAATAGTACAATTTAGTGACCTGACTCACTGAATGAAGCTCTGACTGCATAATGATTTTCATTGACAGTGTGTAGATGTAAAATAATTCTTCATGAACATAACAGAAATGCCATAAAGTACAAGAAGGTTCTTGAGAAAACAGCACACACTGTTTTTGTTTAAATGTCTGTCTCAGGATGTATTAGGACCTGTTTCCTGAGACAGCTAAATGAAGTGTAAGGTAATATTTATGTAAATTTTCTTCTTAATGTTAGAGGAATTGAAGGTTCTATAGATAACAACATTACAAACTAGAAATAACCTGCTATTTCTGGACAACCTTGTGCAGTCAGAATGGCAAAGTGCAGGCACTCAGCCACAGACTGAAAATATCCACTAACCTCAGGGGGAGTTTCACGTTCCAGAAGAGTCTTGGGAACAACCCTGAGACATCACACGGGCTGCAGCTGACCTCAGTGGCAGCTTAACATGCCCACCCCTCCTTAACCCTCCTGCATCTACTGCACTGGAGTTTTCCTGAATGAACAGATAATGTGGGCAGTCACCACACTAAGCAGGGAGAGCCTATGTGCTCACCCAGGCATCTGAGGATGAAGGAGAGGACTCAGGACTGCCCACACACAAAAAAAAAAATCTCCCAGCACACATCTGTAGCCTGGCACCAGCAAAGACCAATGCCTGCCCACATTCCTTTCCAATAAGCAGCAGAAGGGAAGAAACTACCTAAAGGGATAGCTGCAGCTTCACCTGGGAAAGGTGGTAGCCCAAATACATGGCCAAACTCCAGGAGTTAAAAGTGTCCTTCCCCTCCCTTCAAACCCCTACTGTCACAAGTCTTTCTTCCCTGGAAAATTTCACCTTGCTGCACCACAGTGACAACTTTACAAGAAGAGGAGACAGCTGCAAAAATTAGTTGAATATGTCTAAAACATTTTTTGTTGTCTCTGCTTGGAAAGAGCTGGATCAGGCTTAGTGGGACTTTTCAAATAAAGCACTCAAAGGAAGTATCATGCTGAACAGCAGGAGTTACAATACAGGGAGTTGTCACTGGAAGTGCTGAGTAATCTCAAAAAAAAGTGCTGCCAACCCTACCTTAAAAAATATGTGATCATCCTTGATCCGAGTTTATAGAAATACTTCAAAAATAATTGCTCCTTCATTTGCTTGACAAGCTGGGTTCAAAATTCAGTTTCCCTGGCAACAGCTGAGGACATGAAACTGTGCCATTGCATGTCTAGGAAAGAAAATAAAGGGGAAGGGAAAATTACTCCTGAAAGTTAGTTAAAAGGATATGCAGAGAGAAGGAAAAACAAGAATGGGCAAGCAGTCACACATCAATAACCTCAAAGACAAAATATTCCATCTTTCTAAGTTCTGCAGGAAATATAAGGCTAAAGCTGGTAGTTGCTGCTGTTGCTTTTATCATCCAGTGGATTTGTTTGCTGCAGTTAACGATATGTGCCAAAACCCATTTTCGCTGCTTCTAAGAGACAAAATACGCAGAACACTGCACACTTTCCTCCGTAAGTACTAATGGCTGAAGCCGCTTTGCAAAAGCTGGGCTAAGAATCCATCTGCAGAAATGCCTACCCGTGCCTTTTGTTAAAAAAAAATCGAGGTGCAGGGATTAAATAGCCGGGGCATTCATTTGTGGGACACCAAAACTGGTGATCAGAGAACACAGTGAGGGTCTTTAGGGTCCCACCTCGTGCCTCAGCATGGTCCCCTGCACAGCCCTCTTGCACGGCACAGAGCCCTGTCTGTGATGGACGGTGAAGGGGAGTCATGCCCTGCTGCTCCAACCTGCCAGGAGGAGCTCTGACACCCGACCGACAGCTCTCTGCGATCGCAGAGCACCTGACAGGCAAATACTGCAACAAAGACACTGCAGAGCACCTCCAAGCCAGATGAAAAGATTGGCAGCACTGTTTGCAGTGTGATGTTTTTCAGGTTTTAACTTCTATTAGATATAAACCCCAAATTTATTAATCTTCCCCTACCTTGTCAGAGGACTGGCATAGTTTGCTAGCTAAGATGTTTCTGGGAAGCCACAGAACACCAGCTGATTAAAAACTTTCAGAAATTTTTCTGAACTTCCTGAAAGTGAAAAGTCTCAGAAGAAAGTGAGCAGAACCCTGTTCTACCTCCTGTTCAAATGAAAGTTCTTTCTGTGCATTCTTTAGATTAAATAAATCACCACATGTTCCTACCTATCAGAATCACATCAAGAGAATATCACCACAGGGCGGGGGTTACTACACCTTCACATCCTCCATATGCTGCTAAAAATTACCTGGAAAGACAATATTGGGAGAATGTGACTTGTTTAAGAGTCAGACAGTTGTGGCATCCAAAATTATTTGTGTCCATGTGCCTCAGTGCTCAGCTGCACTAATGGAATAACATAAAAAAACCTCTGAAATTGCAATGAAGTACCAGGTATTTATGGAGTTATTTATTGTGTTTCCAGCCTGTTTTTCTCTAGACTGATTCAGGGGCTCCTGTCCACCTTTTGTAAATTAAACTTATTTTCTAGCCTCATCTTGCATTAAGAGTGATTTTAGAGTGAGCTGACATATTTACTGCCCCTTTCATCTTGGAACTGTGAACTAGATTATGCCATCCCCCTCAGTCACAGGAGTCTCTCTCTGTCCATAGGGCATCCTCCAGTAGCCTGGCTGGGGCTGACATCAGTTGTCAGATTGCTGGTGAAATATCACCTCTGCAATTGCTAGCCAGTGCCAGATGATCAAATGCAGGAAAGCAGAATGAGAACTGCCACAGCAAGGAACAAGGTTCTATGTAATTTCACATAAATAGTCCAGTGTTACAGATGATGCTAGAGAGGGGGCAGCTAATATCTCCTATGCAATAGTCTATGGTTGTGTCACTTTACTGTCAAGTTCTTCTTGATTAAGTTTAGCCAGTAGGAAGAAATGAGTGCTGCATAAGGTGCAAGATCCTCATTGATCATAGATGGAATGGGCTGCCCAGGGAGGTGGTGGATCCACCGCCCCTGGAGGTTTTTAAGATGTGACTGGAAGTGGCACTTAGTGCTACTAAGTAACGATGTGTAGTGTTGGATCAAGACTTGGACTTGATCTTGGAGGTCTTTTCCAACCCAGTTGATTCTATGATTCTATGATAAAGCCTCTTTCAAGAAAAGTTTCTGTTTCTGTACGTGTCCTCCCCCCATGTAAATCAGAGGAAGGAGATCAAATCCGATACCTCAAAAGACAGATAGGAGTACTAGTTATGGGGAGAAAATGAAGCTAGTGGGAAAAAAAGTCTTTAAAAGAAATAAAAAGAGCAGTTCTAAGGATCAGTCTATGGCTGAGAAGCCATTTCGGTAATACCAGTAAGGATTTGAACTTGCTGTTAATGAGAAACTCCTTCAGTCTTCAATTCTATAGCCTCACTATGATTTCAGGATGTTATGACTAGAAGGGTTCCAGCTGATGTTCTCAATGCTGAGTTATGTGCCACTGAGAGACAAGAAACAGCAGCTTGTTTCATCCACTGGCTTTGATCACTGACAATGGGAGAGCAGCAACGACTACCATTAAGGTCATAAGTCTGTGTCCACCTCTGCCCGGGGTCCAGTTTCAGGATCACTACGTGGTCTGAAGCCATCCTCTGCCTCCAGAAAATAAATAAATAAATAAATAAATGCCTCTTCTAGGAAGAAGCAACTTTCCATTTTTGTACCAACCCTGTGTAATTGCTTGTTGGCCAAGTTCTGCCCTTAGTTGCAAATCAATATTGCCTGAGACTGTCCTGCCAAACTGATCATGCTTCCTTGACCTTTGACTTTTAGACTTTAAAGGCTGCTCTGAGTTGCTTAGAGAAGCAGTTAAGGCAAGCAGGTGCTGTATGTGGAACAGCAATACATGAACAGTCATTTGTGGATGAAGTGACAAGGCTTATCCTTGCCCTTGTGGAACATTATTTCAGAGAGAGAACAGCCCCAGGAAAGACCTCTGCCTTCTACACATCATTATTACAATAGAAGGTTTCCTTGTACCAGGGAAATTATTTTTATCAGTAATAATCTTTGCCCTAGAGTTTTATGCAATCACTAAAAAAACCCCAACACATTTTACGGTTTCCAAGATAAGAACAAGGTCTCCAATCCGACTTCTTCTCTGTGGAAAGCCACTGCAGAGAAAACTAGAGATTTGAAGTGTTTGTAAAAGCACTTGGTAATCTGTGTAGCAGTGCTTTGTGCTGGGTAAACCTCCCTAAATATGCTTTTCTGTATGCTCATTAATGTCATCTGGCCCCTAAATGACCATAGAAGTTCAACTGAGGAAAATTTTGTATCCATTAGGTTGGAAGACAAGATTTGTTTCATTAAGGCTGAGAAAGGAGATTTGTATTGTTTAAGGAGCTGCTATGTGTTGCCTTCACCAGTAAATGGTGAGAAACAGCAATGGAAGGAGAGGCAATGATAACGTGACAGCTGACACCAGCCATGGCTCTCACAGCCTGCAGCAACTGACATCCAGGCACAGCCTTCACCTATTTCCCTCGCAGCTTCATGCAAGTTTTGGTAGACTTGTGGAGAAAAAAAGAGAATTACGGAATATGGCAGTAGAAAGAAGACAAAGTCTAGCAGCAGACATTCCTTTCTTAACCTTTTGGGGACCCCCAAGAAGAATCTATCAGATTTTAGTACACTTCTCAAGGCCTTACTGTTTTTCTGTGGTCTGCAGAGAGGTCTAAGAACTGAGGATCAGTTGCTGCCCAGCATCTATTACCAACAGGGGACCATCCATCACTGACTCCAAAATTATTTCCATTCCCAGTCATGACCTGAATCTGTGTTGTGACTGATCCAAAGTGTTACTTTTAATTAGCAAAACTTGTAACAATCTTAACATTTTCCTTGTGATTGCTGGGGAATGGGAGGATTGACACCCCATAGCACTGCTAGGTGGCATTTCTTCAGTGTTGGCCATGCTATGATGCATTAGCAACAGGAATAGGAAAGTTCTCTCTCAATGATGTGCTGCTTATTTTAATCAAGTGTGGCAGCAGCTTTACATGATTCTCACTTAGTTAAAAGATCATGGAACAGAGTCACAGGGTTTGGGTCACAATGCCATTAAGATAGTTTTTCAACATATCACATCACACACAGTGGTTCCTTTAAAAAATGGGGAAGGGGGTTGCGTATGAAAGACTTTAGAACAGTTTCTTTTAATAGTAAAATGCAGTCAATAAATATGTTGATGTTTAACATTTGCAATCCAGTTTAAAGTATTTGATTGGATATTTTAAGCCTGAAGCTCTATTTAAATGAAACAAAAGTAAAATCCCTTCATCTTTGATGTTGATTCTGTTTATAAACTTTTTAGGCTATCAGCTTTATTCAAAGGAATATTGCAGAACAGGCCAGAGAAACACTATATCAAATGGAAATACCAATGAACAAAGATGGATCCAATGAGGTGTAATAAAACAAAAATCAAGATAAAGCATGACCATAGCACTTCGTAGAATCTATATTAACTACTGCAGCACTAATACACACTGCATTATTAAGTTTAAATTACTCTAAGACTTATTTGGATTTGGTGAAAAACCACCCTATGCAGCCAGTAAGACAGCAAAAAGTCAAAAGAATTCTTAGTCCATAGAATTACTGAGCAGCCCAATTTCAGTGTAAGAAACATTATAGTTTACAGAGCTCTATTAGCCCAAGTCAAGATGAAAAATGCCAGAGATGTGCTTGGAATGAAGTTCCACTACACATCATTGTAGAAACTTGCAAATAGGTTATTTCTGGAATTTCTGAAAGACTACATAACTGCTGAGGTATCAGAGGGCCTGACAAGTGCTGACTGAAAGTGTTACAATTCTCATCAGTTTTATTTTGGGAAGACAAAATCTGGTCAGGGTAGCAATGACAGCCAAGAGGAGAATAGGAGGTCTGACAAAGTCTGCAGTAGCTTAGTTCAGCTGCTGGCAGTGCTCACAAAGTGAGCAAAGTGTGTGAGACTTTAGGAGATACAGGGAGAAAGTCTCCTTCTTTCCTTCAAAATAAAAAAATCAATGGAGGAAGCCAAAGTCCTTAACTAACTAAATAACTCAGAAAAAAAACATTTTATTTTCTTTCATTGAGAAGTAAGGTTTACAGTGTGGGGTTACATTTAATATTACATACAGTAAATTATTAAATAAAACACTGAAAAATGTATGATACTCCATTTTTGAGTTCTGAAAGGAAGATTTTTGAAGTTTTACAAACTGTTTTCAGTTTTTCCATGAAAAATCTTTTGGGTTCAGAGGTTGCATGTGAAGGGTAGGGTCTTTCTTATGTGGCAGCAAAAGATGCAGTTTTGAAAATTCTTGACGTTCTGTCAGAATTTTGTTGAAAGTGTTTTCAAGAAACATTTGGTTTTTATATAACTTTATATTCCAATAGAGAAAGTGCTCTATAGAAAAAATTCAACTAAACTGAAAAGACCTTGTAGCACTCAAAAAGCTGCTTTTGTTGAAGCACAATATTAGGAGCACTAATTTACAAAAGGAAAAAGCTGTCGTTCTGCAGCTCTGCTCCTTGCCTGCCCCAGGTGCCTGTCTCAACCTGAGAACTTTGTCCACCTTACATGGAAGCCTCTCCTTGTTCAGTGTACAGGTCAGAAAACGTTTTGTGACAATCCATTATGCTTAGTTTTTGTGGGATTTCTGTTTGTTTGTTTGTTTGTTTGTTTTAACCTGAGGTTTGTCATCACACACTATCCTGAGAACATTAACAGTAAAAAAAATATTGATAGCTGTATAACTGATACTGGTCAGCTCTTCTAAAGCTGAAGACACATTATTTCCAGTTTTTAGATAAGAGCTATTGATTGTAAGAGCTCTCTCTGGTGTGGAATGTAAAATATGGCATTTTATATAGTTCAAATAGAACTCATTGACAACTTAGTGGGTAGTCAACAAGTTATCAAACACTGTTTGTTACAACTTTGGCAAACCTTTTAGATGGATTCTACAGCCCATCCATGCTTAAAAAGGAGAAGTTGTGTTAGTCACTGTTTCTTCTTAACAAACATGTTTACAGAAAACACGGAGTGAGATGGTCTAAGTGGTTTCACGTGCAGAAGAACATATGTCTTCTGACGGTGTCATGCAGCAAGAAGACGGTTGATGGAAGATGGTTTCAGGTTTCTGAACAGATTGGTGCCGGGATGGTATTGCTGCTAAGTGAACGTGCCAGTCAGGATCAGAGCTGAGTCTTTCATGTCATAGTAAACCCAGACCAGGCCCTGGCAGCACGACCTCATTAACCTCATGACTCTTGATCTCTCAATTATGTCAAAGTCTGCACTCACAGAAGAATTCGGGACAAGTCTGGCTCCAACACTAATTTATTTATTTCCATAAATGATCTATTTACAATGGCTTGGAGGTCAGTATCTTTTTTACAGACGGTCACACTGAGTAGGGGCATTATCTATGTTTTTGAAATGCTGTAATGGTCCAATAATACAAATGTAGCACCGATAGTGCTGTAGAAAGAAATTTAACCAGGGAATTCATTTGCCATCCAGAATTTCAGCAAGAAAACTAAAAATTATTAGAAGTGTTTGAAATGACACTCGAGACTTACTGCATTCATGCAATTACATGAGTTGGTCCTGACTAGGCTACAAAAATCCTTTTGTTCAAAAGGCAGCTGAAGTTTAAAAAAGAGCTAAGCTGTACTGGGAACGTATCAAGCACAAATATGAATAGACAATACCAGTGTGGAAAGAGAGGGAGAAGAGGGAGATGATAGCTCCATGCTTACACAAAAGTTACCCACACTACTCATTGATAGGAGAACATTTCCGACTGGTTTTTCCAGTAAGAAGGCTCTAGATCAATGCTGGTATCTTAATCCTGCTATTATTTCTTCTGCAACCTCTGCTGTCATGGTTTAAGTTAAAACAGTCAAAAGGACCCCTGCTTATTGTTCTGTTCTGGCATCACAGAGGATGAAAACCTTTCAAAGCAAAATCAACGTGAATTTGGCAGAGAAGTGTGTTGGCTATTGCTTCAGAACTTCGCATGCTTGTTAAAAATTCTCTCCAAATGAAGCCACTACATTTTCTTTACAGAAGTACCTGAGTAACCTTGGATCAAGAGCTTCATTTTGGTGAAATATTTAAGTCCTTCTAGTGTTAGTCATGAATTTAAATATACTGTGGCAAAAGCTAATGATTATTTATGACAGTAAAGACAGAAAAGTTTTTGTTAGAATGGAGTTCGCAGGAGCTAACTCATGTTAATACACAAAGATATCCCTAAAACTAACTCATGATACATTGATGTTTCTCTGGTTTTCAGTGTTACTGAGATACTTCTAAAACTGTTGCCACTGTTATTCTCAAACACATTAAAGTTAGCTGTTGCCAAAGGAACAGGAAGAACACTTTCCTAAAATTTATACAGTAAGATGTACCATGTGCTCCACAGGGAAAACCCATCCAACACTCAAGGAAACATTGATCCTGTATTCAGATTTATTTGGGTAATTATGCAATGTTTATTTACCCACGTGTTAGTGTGTGATATGTGCATTCATCACTGCCATCATTTAAATCTGCACCTCTAGCCTCGGCAGCCATGAACCTTGAATTCCATTCTGTGCCCTTCATCATTTAGTTTGTCCACACTTGTCCATATCCTCCAGTCCCAATAACAAGCACTTTTCTGTAGCTCAATTAAAATATAAGTTTTTTCATCTTTTGATGGACTACCACCGTTCGCTACATCAGATAATGATCACTTATTTTGTGCCCACTGGTGGTGTTGAGAGTCCCTGGGTAACAAACCTTAATCAGTATCAGTAGATATCAGAATCTGATCCTTCCAAATTTCCCTAGATTTGAACAGCTTTCTGCACTAAAACATTAAATATGCATAAGGACATTCAGTGTTGTTTTCACATAGAAAAAAAAGGTCTTTTAAAAAAAGAGAACTACATCACTTTTATGTATGTCTAATACTACACTTTCTAAAAAGTACTGTTCCATAGATGGACTGTAGTCTTTGGTCTGTTTTTTAATAAATATCAAAAAACTATCTCAAACTAGAGGCAAAAGCACAAATATGGAAGAGTACAGTGATTTATTGAAGATTAGGTAAAATTAGATAAAATAATGTTCAGTCATAGAAATCAAATCTTTCTTTAGACATTCTTCTGTATTGTTAACATAATTTATTTACTATTAAATGTTATTCTTATAATCAGGATCACAAATTCTCAATAAATTCATCTGGCCAGTTGTGAAGCCCTGCTGTGGGTTCGTGACGCTTCTCATGACACTCTTCAAAGCCCTTCAGTGCCTGGCACCATGAACTGTGCTCCTGGTGCTGGGGGCAGGCAGTGTCCAGCAGCAGTGCTCAGTCTCGCTGGCCTCCACATGGATCCAGTGTCACCTGCACAGCACAGCACAGGCAGGACTCGTGAGCAACACAAGTGGGGAGGAGTTGCACAAGGAGCCAGAGCACTGTGTACTTCATGAGAAGGCAACATGGGGGAAGCCAATAACCGAGGTGAGGGACAGGAGCTGCACTAAGATTTCAGGCTTGAATAAACCATACCCTTTTAATTACTCAACTCACAAAATTAGCAGAGGCCTTAAAAGAAGTACATAGCCCTGTTCAGTGCTCTGCCTGGTACCAATCTTTGCCTGTAGATTTCACTCACTGGAATGCTTCTAATGTGGTTTCCAATCAGTTTCAAAGTGTATGACAGGAAGTCTTTTGTCTTTATTACTTCTCTCTTATCATTCAAAATCTCCCAATCAGTTTCTCTTTCTTTCCTGAATACGCCTGGAACTTTATAAATCACTATCTGAAGAGAAATACCAAGAGAAAAATAAAGACCAACATTGATATAGAACAGCAATTTCAACCAAAAAAACTGGCAATCATCTGGCTAAGAAAAGAGCAAAAATAGATTACTTTTGACCGATTTAAAATTCTGATATTGTTATTATATTGGGAAACTTGTTAAGCCCTCAGGAGCAGATCCATTAGCCTCTCACACAAACCTTAACAGATTCCACAGAGAAAATAGACAAATACATTAGGTCCAAAACTACCATATCCAGTTAAGTGATGTGAGTTCCGTAATACTCTTGAAATATAAATATGTGTTTCTCCTTAATTTTAAGAAAAGAGCTAGAAAGCTGAAGCAGCATTCTGGGGCTGTCAGATAATACTGAATTTGTTCATGTTTCATCAAATTCCACTCCTAAACATCTCCTGGGATATACAAGACTAGATTAAGTCAACACTGACTAGTGATGTAGGGAAAGAGCTAGAAAGGTCCTAGTAAGGTGAGAGCCAGAATCAGTTTACCTGCCTGAGAAGTAAAACATGTCAAGCTGATTAGTCATGTATTTTCAAAAATCAAAAGCCACCCTTGAAAATTCACCACCTCCTCAAATTTTCTGTGCTCAAATGGCTGACACAATTGTGAGGGATGTTGACTTGGTTCAGGCAAGCAAAGAAGATGCAGAGTCAAACTTTCCCTCCAAATCACTGTTAGTACACTGATCCATGTTTTGAATCACCGAGTCAGTCACTGGATTAATAGACATACCTGTCGTTGTGTTGAAGCAGAGCATGAGGAAGCCACACAAATAGAAGACCAAACTGATGAGAAAAATGAGTAGACACTTACAATCCCCTCCCAGAACAGTTCATTCCAGTTTGAGCATTTCTATCAGCATTTAGGTATTCTGCATCCAAGAGGAACTCATAGTTTACTCCCATACTGCAAATCAAATGATGGGCAGTTTTAAATAAATAATTACCCACTCCTCTGCTCTCATTTTCTGCCTTAATCATGGCCTGTTAATTACTCTTCTGTAATGCAAAAGTAATGCATATGTCTGAAGCATAGTTTAAAAATCAGGTAGGTGTGTAATTTAATCTAATGTGGTTTTGAAGTTTTTGTTCAAAACTAACTGCAAAAGATCATTGGGAATCTCAGCTCTTTTTTGCAGCTTCCCTGGCAATTGAAGCTTAGTCATGAGCTGTGGAAACATCCATACGGCACTGTAAATACCACATGATCTCCCAGCAATTTCCATCACTCACTCCTTGACACCTAATGTCAACTGGGCTTACGCAAGCACCTTCACAGAGCAGCGCTCCTCTCACAGGCCACCGGACTTCCATGCAGTTAAAGACGAGCAAAGTCAGGGGTCTACTTCTGCTAACAAAAACACAGCTGCATGCTGTTAGAGCAGCTGGTGGTTAAGTGAGAACTAATAAATAATGGCCTGTCCTGCCTGTTGCACTGGAATGTGGCAGCCGGGGGGAACGGGTAGAGCCAACGGCACTCCAGAGACTTCGTTTGTGTTACCCAGAGGTCAGGAATCACAGTCCCAGTTTACAGCTTCAGGATACTGCTATCACTTCTAAAATGAGATCCCCCACACTGCAAGAAAAATCGTGCTGAATTAGTCAAGAGGATTTCTGCTTTTTACCATAGACACCTCCAAATCTGGGCCATAACATCAATTGTTTCAAATAATCCTTTGTGTCAGGACTCTAAGGATATGGAACAGCAAAAGAGCTGAGCATGGTTTTGACTGAGACATCAAAAATATGCTAATTGCTTTAGCTAATTGATAGATTTTTTAAAAATGCAGTATTTGGGTAATTCAAGGTATTTCCCTCAGGGAATATTAAAAAATGTTAATAATAAAATACTGAAAATATACTGAGATAGACCTGTCTCCTGAGTTCTGAGCCTCATTCTGAATTACAACATTTTAAAGCGAATAATGAAATATTGCATTTATATTATATATAGTCTCTTTTTCTCTGTCTTTTTTTTTCTTTGTGTAGGTTTTTCTGCATTCAAACATGTATCCTAAAATTTCTGGTCTGTTTTCTGCTCCCTTCTCAAATGGTAATTTCAGAAAGTAAGATTTTAATTTTATTTTTTTTTTAAGTTGCAATACTTACAATATAAAGACAATAATTAGCAACTCTGATAGATAAATGTATATTTTCAGTGATCCTTCAAAAATCTGTGGTAGGTGAAATATGCACAACAAATATGCACAGATGTTTATGTTTTATACTCTCTATTGTCAGATTTTAAACACAACTTGTAGACTGTGAAGACAATACAGGAGAACAAGGTGATGCACACCTAGTGATACCTGGAAGTAAATGCACTTTAAACAGGCTAATGATAAAGCAAACGCTTATGAAATGGTTCATTCAGTTCTGCTTTGTAGTACTCTAATTAATCATAAAACACTGTCCCTGAAAGGATTTTTTTAAATTGTGAAAATTCTTTTTTCCTCTCACATTTGCTACCTTGAAATCTGAAAACCACCTTAAAGCAGAAACATGCAGTTAATATTAACATGAAAAATTAAAGCCATAATGCACGGGAACATTGCCTTGTTAAAACCGTGTTAATACCTGGAGGATAGTGATTTGATTATACTTCTTATCTCTTGTTTGCAACATATTTTGACTGTATGACATTGTGGTTTGGTTTTTTTTTTTTCCTACTTGTGATTTCTTTTGGTTTCTTTCTTGTAGATGTGTAAAATACATTTATCATCTCTCACATTACATCCTAGCACCCAGCCATCTGGGTGTCTGATTTCAAGTTCTCCTATTCTGGTATGGCTCCTGTCTGTCTCGTATTGCAAAGTTATGAGAAGACTTTAAATTCCTTGTATCCAGTGTTCTGCTCAGGTTTCAACAGCATCAATAATGTCATGTTCTCAAAGCCATAAGACTATTTCTAGGTAAACTATAAACCAAAATACGTCAGTAAGGTGGAACCACAAAATTAAAATGCTTATAATATTAAATAATTTTCGTATTAAAACAATATAATCATTCACTTACAAGTAGATATGATCAACATAAACTTGAATAGCAAACATATTTTTAGGTCTCTTTTAAGGCTCCCTTGTTTTAATGACCTTCAGAAATTACTCTATAATGCAAGTAGAACTAAATGCCTGATGCAAATGATTTTGTGCAAATATTTGCTTACACTTCTAAAGGAAATTGCTTCATTACTGCTTGTTACTTGTTTCTGTTCACTCCCTACAGATCTTCAGATAAAGGATGTATTTATGCTTAAATGTAAAATGGGACTAAAAGCATCTGATCTTACTTCTGCTTTCTTTTCCTGTATAAATTAGATTACACTGCATGGATTTCTTGCAGGCAACTGACTCCCAAGAAATGCAAAAGTAGGAAGAGAGTGCCAAAGTGCTTTAAGACTCTACATCCTAGTCTTAGTTTTCATCTTCTGAAAAGTGAAGACAACTTTAGAGGAGTAAGATATTCAAGACAGCAAAGAGTTTTGTCACTTCAGTAGCAGGGCTTGTATAGGAACTTGGAGATACATAGAGGCATCTTGAGTTGGGTTTCTGTCAGCTCTGACAGCCAGGTCTCTCTACCAGAGAATGAAAACGAAGTGAAAAATTATGCTGAATTCTGATCCTTAGCCAGTTCAGAACCTACAGGGCCATCTTCAATTATTTGAGTGGCTTGCATTCAAATCTACCTCACCTGGAGTGAGAGGAGCTCTGCTCTACAAATCATTAGCTATAGCTGCTGCTACCACTGGATAGTGGGTCTGTCCTCTCCCCCCACTACCCTTCCACAACTAAGACTCTTTCAACCGTGATTCTGACCAGGGTTTTCTTGACAGTTTATTGGGTTTGTTTTCTACACAAATGTCATGGCAGGTCATTGATAAGTACTGATCTCTCATATAGTGACACATAATCAAATGCAGACCCAAGATTACATGCTAATTACACAGGGATAGTTTCTCAGAATGATGGAATTGCAGTTTAAAAAAAAAAAAAAGCTATGGCTAGATATAGGATGCAAACACAACAAACCACACCAGTGAATGCATAGACTGTTTTCTGTTAATGGTTGGACAGGACCCGGTCCAATGGCTCAGGAACAGTCCACCTCTTAGAGCTCAGACACCTGGACTGTACACGAAACTTTGTGCTAAATGAGACGGTGGTTCACTGGTGTTGTTAGAAGAAATATGTTTGACATGAATTCTAAAAATAAGGAAATCCCAAAGGCTAATCCTTTTCCCACATTTACTGTGATAACTGGCAACATACAATGCTCTGACACAATATACTTTAACCAAGTCATGGTGAAAAGAAAATTCAGTCTTGAAATTACTGATGATGGCAGCTGGTTATACTTAACAAAGAAACACAGCTTGTTCTTGTTATTCACCACTAACTCTGAGGTGGAAGCCAGCATCTTTCATACACTTACAGTTGCTCCAAAATTAAATTCCTTGGCATCAAAAACATTGAATAACTTATATCAACATCTGGCAAGGTAATGTATGCAGGACATAAACCTACTTTTAAAATTAATCATACTCAAACAATACAAACAAACAAACAAAAAAAGTGATGGTAAACTAGCATCCCAGAGACTGTTTATGTTCTACAGTGAAGAGAAAGTAAAAGGATTTTTAAATATACATAGAGTAATCCTATCAGGGGCAGGGGGAAGACACCAAACCACCACACAGCAAAAACATCCCAACTTTTAACACTGACACTGACAACCCTTCAGCTGGTTCTTCCCAAATTTATATTCAGGAAGTCAAATGTATTATGTGAAATGCAGCGATCCAAAAGCAGAAACAAGGACCTATGAACATGTGCAGACTTGTCTCAAGGTGTCAAAGAGATTAAATCTCAGAACTGTAGGTAGCCAGGATCAAGGACAAGGGAGTTTACCACTTCAGCATGTGTCAAGCTTACTCATCTATTACTTTCTCCAGTTACCTTTTCTCCTATATATATTCTGCAAGAAATGCTCCCTCAACTCTGACCTCTAGCATAGTTTTTGAACTTGTGAAAACCCACGACAATCATCCTCACCAAGCCTTGCTGTTCATTGGAATATACCTCGTGATCTTGTGATGTATGGAAGACACCTAGAAAACGTCGTTCAGGTCCAGCCTGCCTAAAACCTACTTGTGCCTTAAGGGTTGGCTCTTGGCTTTTAGAAGTGCCAGTAGGGAGATTACATACGGAAATGTTGGTGTAGCCTTGGCTGACTACTCCTCTAAGAATAAAAATTGAAAAGCATAAAGTAATAAATTCTACTCTTACTGCAGTAAAACATTAATAAAATAAGCTACTCTCAAGGTATGAATCTCACTGGATGACTCAGACATTATTTATACTTATAATTAACTTCTTGCTGGCAACATCACCATATAGCATGAGACACCTTTCAAACATGTTCAAGGCGACATCACCCATCACCGTACACGCTAAAATTAAACACCATAAATTTAGTTGTTTGCCGAATAATTAGCTCAAAATTTCACTTGCACTTTGGACAAGTCTGTGATTTTATAACACTTCAGCTTAATAGTGACCAATTTAAACTAAACATTTGTTTAATATATCATTGTGCAACACGGATTTAATAGTAGTTTAAATCTGTAATCTTGGTGTTTTTCGGTAGTCTGTAACTTTTCATTGTCATTTATCTAAACTATGTAAAAATTAAGTCTGTGTGACTATTACCAGTATGTCAAGTCAACTAGAAAAAAAAAAAAGTCTCTTTATTAACAAGTTCTTTGAAAAGTGCTGTAATTTCCAGACAGTCCTCAGGAAGTAGCTGGCTTTGGAAGACCACAGAATCACAGAATAATTGAGGCTGGAAAGGACCTCTAGAGTTCATCTGGTCCAACCCCCAAAGATAGGCAGGTGCAGCAGGTGTTACACATCTTGATATTGGTCAGGTTTATTATTTTCATCTCATATATAAAATTCCTTGGAATATTACAATATTTTCTATTTGTACTTGTAATACACCAAATTTTGTGTGGAAAACCACACAAAAATAAATAGCAATAATTCTCTATTAAACTGAAAGTGCTTAATAACTGGATCTACTTCATATATAATTACTATTTCTATTTGTGATTCTGAAAGTGGAATACACAGGACATTTATCAGATACGAATCATATTGCAAGAACACTTAAACAGGGATTAAAAATCAAATTGGTCATGACAAATTGAAAAAATTACCTGAAGAAAAAAGGAACACAATAGCAACAGTGGTTACATATGAAGGAACAGTCTGTGAATACAGATAACCATGAAGGAGGAAAGACTTTGGAAACTTTGAGGATTACAAGAATGTGATTCAGGAACACACCATTCAAGACATTTGTTCCTTTTCTGCATTATGGACAAGTTTAACCCAGAATACCATCCCCATTTTGGGTATCACACTTGAACAAAGACATGGACCTAATGTAGGGAAACCAGCAAGTGCAAAAGCATGGCCATGGATCCCAGAAACACAAGAAAAGTTGGGGAGAAATGAGGTCATTCAGGTTGAAGAGGAATACAGGAGTCCTCAGAAAGAAAGGCTGCTTCAGAGAGGGAGTGATTTGTCAGTTCTTGGCATTGATTGAGGCTTAAAGTGGTGTGACAGAGGTGGAGGTCAGACCTCAGAAAAGGTTTCCTTTATGCTAATTAACCAGCGGGATAGATTGCCTAGACTGTGGGGAATTTCTACTGATGGTACTCTTTAAGAACAAATGAAACAGGAACTGGAACACATGAAGGTGGAGCCTTACAACAGGGGTCTCTATTGGCCTTACCCTCCAAGATTGTCCTTTCACAATCACTTGTTTCACTGCAGTCCTTCCCTGGACTTACCTTACATCTGTATTTAACTTTCAGCTCATTCCTAAAGCTTCAGCCACCCTTATAATCAAGAAACCACATGGAATGATATAATGAGCTGGTGTAATGCTCCTATTCTTCATATGCATTATTCTCTTCTTTCACTTTAATCTTCCTTGTATTTTAGGGAACATACACCACCCTGTGTGCATGCAGGCATGCACATGTGGGTTTTTTTAAGCACAAAAAGATCCCATTCCTGATTAACCTTAAAATGTCCCCAAAATAAATGCTTGGTAACATATGCTTCTTAATCAAGTTGTACCAGTACACCTCACAATGCTGTCTCACAGTTAGGATGCAGCTGGCCATAGCTGAGACTATACAGAGGTGACACATTTCTTTCTAAAATAGAAGTATGAGTAAATATCTAATAGCAACACTAACTTACATTATGTCATCAGTTTTGAAGAGGAAATTACTCCACAGATTAATGAGGAATCCTGCATAGAAGTCAAAGGTATAATGTAGTCTAATAGCATTAATCAAGAGCTAAATATGATCTGACCTACTTCAAACATCCCAGCCTTTAATAGAGAGAAGATAAAAAGGCAGAAGACCAAGAGTCCATATTTATCTTTGGTGTAACACCAACAAAGCCAACAGAATTCCTTGAAGTTCAGTATGCCTCAAAGCACCACATGGCAAGTGCTACAGGTCATCCTGTAATCTGCAAGGTATGATGCGTTGAAAAAGCAATGCCATTTTCCATTCCTATTTAGGAAACATTATAGTTAGAAGTAAGATACCATAGGACCATATCTAAGAAAAATGTCTGTTTATTGTCATGCAAAAATTGATGTATCAATTAGCTAAAAAATTTTACTAATTCAAATATGCACATACTCTAGGAAGTCTGCTGGAATGACAAAATCATAAGATTTCCTAGGAAAACTGATTTTTTCTATTCTGTATATGATAAACATAAATATACTGTAAATAATATCTATGTAAACATGAAGTTTTATATACAACTTTCTTGAAAAGCAATGAAGAATTAAATACTTTATTTTTTCAAAATTCTAAACTAGGAAATCATTCATCCATCTGATCAAGTCAGACTTATTATTTTGATCCCCAGAGATAGTGATTCCCTCTTCCTTAGTGCTGACACCAAACATGATAGTGCTCCCAGACCCCCCTGAAGGTACGTTCTAAAGAGACAGACATTAATAGGTAATGACTGGGAACAGAACACATAAATACCTTTTAAAAAATTAACAAACTTGGATTTCCTTGGACACATGAGCAGTAAGAAGAAATCACCTAGTATCTTTTTAGAAAATGTATCTAACAATTTCTCATTCATAACCTGCTTCTGACTTCACACTCTCTGACAAGAGCCACTATTTACTTGTGATAATGAGAAGTCTCCACACTGTTCAAAGTTGTTAGTGACTGACGGCACTTCACATTTAGCAGTTTCAGTCACTCTGATCAGGATCTCTAACCCAAGTTCTGCATTTCCAGAAGAACATGACTTTTGCCAACAAACTGGGAATTCAGCAGTCCCAGGCAGGGGGACTACAGGAGATGTTAATTTCCCACTATTTCCAGCACAGGTCTGTGTCACCCTGTTTACATCATGCATCATTCATCTGCTGTGATGAAATGCAACCCTGTGTTTTAAAAAAAGACCTCTGCAGCAGTGAGGATACTATATCTTTGTGAGAAGTGTTTCACATATTTTCCATGGGCATTAACTGCTCCTGCTTCTATTTAAATCTGTGTGGTCCTCTTCAGAGGGTATTATTCACTTCAAGAAATCCATTGAGAAGGTGCTGAGCACAAGAAGGGGAAAAGCTAGCATGGCAGCAGACAGCAGCATGGCTCCTGAAGAAAAGCCGAGCGCTGCTCCTGCGAAAAGGGCTGTCCACAAGATCCGAATGGCCAGCCAAGTCTTCAGCTTGGCACGAGGGTGGCAACAGTGGGCATCTGACCACTATGTAAAGCAAGAGCAAGAGCCGTCTGGATGGGCCCCCACTGCACAAGATTCATCAGCTCAACCTGTACAAGAAAGTTCCTTCAAAAAATGGCAAATTCCATCTGTCAAGAGGGACCAAGAAAAAGATGATGAAAAATCCTCAGTGAAAATAAGAGATGCTGAAAAAAATTCAAGGGAATCAGACGAAGCCCTCAAAAGGTTCAACATCAAAAGCAAAGAGGTGACCAAAACTGTTGTCAGCAAAGCCTACGAACGAGGAGGCGATGTCAGCCTCCTCAGTGAAAGATACGAGAATAACAACAGCAGCTCAGAGATGACCAAACTCAAAGAAGAATCAAGTGCTATTGACAAAGTTCTTAGTGGTAAATTATCTCCAACCATAAGGAGAAAGTGTTCAACTGTGGTATCAGATCTGACCAAGGGCTGGGAACACATGGAACAAGAGGACAAAGAGGGATCTAAGAAAGAACTGCTACTTAAGTGTCGTGATGACAGCCTGGATGCCCAGGACAGTGGCTATGGGGAGGCAGAGGAAAAACCCGAGCAGGAAGACAGTGACCGAGAGGTGATGGCTGTGAGGATTAAACGTCCTGGACCATCTCTGTAAGTAAAGCATCTTCATTGCATTATCACAAATGGAAGAGAGGTATAGGTTTCCATGAGGAAGATGGGGGCGAAGAATGATAGGAAATGATTGAAGATAAACTATAATTGTTCAATTAAAAAAAAAATTCAGTAAACCTTTCACATATCTCTCTGTGCTTAATTAGTTAGTCAACAACATCTGACTATAGCCTAGGGTTTTATGTGCTATGTACATAACAGACAGAGTCAGGATATTATATTTGGAGAATGTCAATTACATTTAACTTTCACACTGGATTTACTCATTCATGAAAATAACTACTTCCTTCTTACTACTTTAGTCTGAATTTCAGAATATCAACTATGCATTTATTTCAGCAAATGGTGTCTGAAGCAATTTATTTGACAAATATTATTTCCAAATACTTATTGATTATTTTGCTTAGTATAGATTGTAAATATTCTCAGGAGCAATTTGCAGAGAATGTCCAAAATTAATATTACATGAATTGCTTCCAATTACATCTTATCAAAAGCTGGGTTCAATGCTTCACTTTGGAAGCTTTCCAATGCATTTGGAGTTCATGAATTCAAAGCAGAGAAAGTTTCATGGGATCTGAGACCCCAAATGCACATTAAAAAGCATCCGGCCTGCCTCAACATCTGCAGGATTTGTTTGAATCATGTTGTGTGCTACGCGTCATTGGACATAAAGAACATTTGAATCATCAATACATTCTTTAATATCAAGGTCTCTGTTTGGGCACACTACAGTGTGGGATGAGGGGATAGGGAAGTACATTCATTGAACATGTTGTGGAATTAGAACTTCCTTATACCTGTAAATTGTGTGAAGAAAAAGAAAGAAGACTCTGTTACTTACAGAGTTATTATACAGAGTTATTATAGGTTCTACTTAAATATTTGAATTAAGTAGTAAATTCATAGCATTAGACAGTTTTGAGTAAGACTTCTTTCAGTAAGTCTTATGTTTGAAGTTTACTACACAACAGCAGGTACACATTAAATTTGGAGCCCGGGTGCTAAACAAGTAGTGTTCAGCCATAACCATGCAATCCTTGAGAAGTCTCCTATAAGAGCAGAGGAACAGCAGTGTTTGGTAGAAATTCTCCAGTTTCCATTCCTAGAGATCTCCAGCAGAACTACCTTCCCAGGAGACAGTTACAAACAGTTGCACTGTGGCCACACTTGCCAATAGGTAGATGCCAAACTAATTAGTCTCTCTTTTGTTAATAAAAAAGATCCATATGTCCAATGCTGCAAGATTGGAAACTGTATGCAGCCATTATAGACACAGCACACTGTGTGCTCTACTCCTCTGTTTTACAAACTTGATAATGTCACGGAACAAAGGCAGCAGAAAGGAACGTGTGGTTGTAGCTGAACTGTTTGGATGTGGAACTCACATCTGACTGTGAAATTGCACTGAAGGGGAGCCCAGCCTCTGAGGCCAGTGGTGCTGAGCTGTGGCTGATGTGCAGCCCACATGTTGTCCACTGGCTTTCTGGGCAGGGAAAACATCTGGAGGGGAAACTTAAACCGATTCAGGGTTCCGCAGAGCTCATCTGCCCAAGCCTGCAGGAGGGAAAAGCCTGGCACCAGGACATGGGTTCCTACCGGAGCCATCCCAGAGTGGAGCTTCTACACTATGTCCATCACCCACAAAAATGCAAGCTGAGCAGGAAGCAATTTGAGACAAGATGTCAGGGCTTTAACCCCTGCAATTAGCCTGTGGTCAAAGGGTGAGTAAGGCAGCAGGAATCAGAGGACCAAGGCCAGGATGTTCATACCATACCCTAATCGCCTTCTCAGAAATGAAAAACTGGGATCAGCACTGATGATGAAAAACTGATGAAAGTGCCAAAACAGACTTTTTGATCCCTCTGCAGACAGGCAGGCTGTATCATTCCCAATGCTTGGATTTTACACCTAAATACTGATGAGGATTTACGATGATCAGCACTAAACTGTGACCACCATGGATTTCCATCATACAGTTCTTTTTAGCACATCTATCCGAACACATGCACCCACACAACTATTTTAACTGTTCAGATGGGATTAGAATGATGTTTTGCTGTACAGCTGACCAGTTAGCTCCAATAAGAAGCAAACAGTTAATAGCCAAAGCGAAAAAATCTCTTCAGTAATGTAGCCTGTGTGCACCATCCTTTCACAGAAGTTAGGGCCTCAAACCAAAGATTTCACATATACAGTGGAACATTTATCCATAAATAACCTCAATTAAGACAATTTTACCAGTTTAGAATATTATAATACAAACAAACCAACTATCTAGTTTCTGTTAAACTTTCCTTATATTTTCTCTGTGTTTAATTGTAGTGCTGCTATGCAGGAAAAACATTGATTGCCATATTTACTGAGGTGCAAATGATCAAAATAACACCCTCTATGTAACTTACATCTCTCTCTTTCACTGAAATCTAACACAAAAATAATTTTCTGTTCTTACAGTGCTGTTATCAGGACTGGATTTTGTAATTATTCTTTTTTAAAAAAATTTATTTCATAGACTCAAAATATATTGTTTCAGCCTGTTACTATTATGAACCATTTAATATTGCTTAATCTTCTTCAAAAAGGTCATAAGTACATGGTTGTTAAAACATATCTCCCATTTTCCTCTCTATGTTTCAGGAAAAAAAGCATCAGTGCCAGTATTTTGTTTTCCTTGCATCAGCACCTTCATTATTTCCAGATGCACTATTTACTGGAATAAGGTTGCTTCCTTAGTAGAAGGCCTGTTAACTCCTACTGGCATAGGAAACACTATTTTGTTCCTGCTTAGGAGCCAAAGGGATACGAAACTCAAAATATTGAAAAGGCATCCATACCGTTCCCTTACTGAAAGAGTCAGAGGGAATATGGAACATGGATATTATCTTCCTAGAAGGTCAGAAAGCATTTAGGATGATTATTCTGGTTAACAGGTTAACTTGGTTAATTGTTAGAGGTAAAGCACTTCTTACAGTGGTTTAACATTCACAACCTTCTCTTTGGGTCCACAATCCTTCTACCTGTACACAGTTCATTGTGCTAACTTGTCATTAAGCTAAACAATGGCAAAGGTGGCTATTCAGCCACTAGAAATTCTTAGATTAGAAAAGGCATCCAAAAAAGTTTGTTACAGTAAGTTTTTTTCAAAGCCACGTGGGGCACAATAATAGCAAAAGGACAGATAAGATGATCTTTTTCTCAACCACTGAGAAGATGATTTGGATGAGGAAGGTGATAATAGTATTCTGCTGGAAAAGAAAATTAAAGGTTTCAGTAGGAAAAGGAGGGAATACATTCTAGACTATTAAATTAAAGCAGACAACAAAGACTTTACAGCCTCCTCCTATCTCACTGTCTCTTTCTGCTCAACCTGGGGAATTGAAGTTCTAGGACTTTCTCAGAGCTCATTGCCCTCAGAGAGAAGAGGGAGCAGCTGGCTATGGCTGAGGGATAAGCCCTCTCTGATGCCAACTGCTCATCAGCCCCACTGAGACTGTTGACATCACTTCTTCAAGGCAATTTTGATTCACTTAGGATCTTTGTCCCCTGGCAACTCCACAGCTAATAAAGTGATCCAGTTCCCCTAGTTTTGTCCCTGGCACCAAGTGTCTGCACTTCTTCCTCTACCATTATAATGCTGCCCAGTACTGGCATCTTTCTGGTGCACAGATCTGAACTGGGGACATCTCTATGAAATGTATTCTCTGTTTTAACCAGCTCAGCAGAAAAAAAATGAATGTCGATACAGCAGGGAAACAGAATTTTCTGCAGCTCTGCAGTCCTCTCTACTGCTTTTTAAGTGTATTTTGATTCTTTGGTGTTACTGGTAATATTCAGCTGACATTACTGCGTTTTCAAAGCAGCTTTTTTGGGAGTAAAAGTATTAGAAAACAAATTGCTTTGGCACACAGCACAGTCCCTAGCTGAGCTCTGTACAGACACAATGACAGGATGTGGACACCACAAAGACTAGCTCAGACTATCTGTAACTCCTCCACAATATGTGAGATTGGTCACTAGAGGAAAGAGTATCAGGCAGCAACTTGTCTGCCTGGAGTCATCCAGCATTATGATGTTACTATACACGCACACAAAAAAGTAAGACCTCATGAAGGCCTTTCCTCTTCCTTTGACATTGATACGGATTTCAGTAGCCTTAAGTTTCTTTCAGGCTTTTATCTTGCCCATTGGAATGTGAATTTTGAACTTCAGTGCTTGTTCAGAACCATACTTCAAATAAAGAATCATAGGTCAAGTTACCACACTCTATTAGCTTGTTGTTCCTTTAGTTATCAACATCTATTACAGAGGACTGATTTTTCTAGACCCTACTCTCTGTTTTTCAGCCAAGAATAAAGGAGGACCTAGACCATACACTTACAGTTATTGCCATCTTTAAGCTCAGGGGTTCAGGTTTCAGGCTTGGGTAGGCACGCAGAAATGGGGAGCTGCGTGGCTAACCAGAAGTACAGAAAGTGCAGGTAATTAGCAGCATGCTGTTTTGCTCCCATACAGAATTAAGACATTCGGGGGAAAGTTTGTCAAAATGGGCTCAAATCTGGGCTGGAGGGTGGTAGTATAGACAGGATAAAGCTGTGGTCAGCGAGTTTGCATTTCAGTGCAAATTGAGCACAAACAGCCCCCAGAGAACTAATTTAGAAGTGGTGAACTCGTGCCACCTGGTGGCTCCCATCTTGCCTGCAAAAACACAGTAACCAGTTAACAGCAGAGATCAGTAGCAGAACTGAGCCATTAAACTATGGCATGCAAAGCTCAAACGCCCTTTGTGTTTCTTTTAGCACAAGCAGGCTGAGTGAAGAGGCCCGCGCCAACTCCCGGAGGAAACACAGCGCCGTCCACAGCCTGAAGGACAGGTGGCAGGAATGGGCCGACCAGCACATCATAACGCAGAAGCTGAACCCCTTCAGCGAGGAATTTGATCACGAGCTGGCCATGTCCACACGCCTGCACAAAGGAGATGAAGGATACGGACGTCCAAAGGAAGGAACCAAAACTGCTGAAAGAGCCAAGAGAGCTGAGGCCCATATCCATCGGGAGATCAGGGACATGTGCTTCATCATTGAATCAATGGCTAGGCCACGGCCCGACGGCAAGATCCAAGTTACTTTTGGAGAACTCTTTGAGAGATATGTTCGTATTTCAGATAAGGTTGTTGGGATTCTGATGAGAGCCAGGAAACACGGGCTGGTGGACTTTGAGGGAGAAATGTTATGGCAAGGAAGGGATGATAATGTCGTAATTACATTATTAAAATAAGCAAACCAGAACAACTTTTGGAAAACTTTTCTCCCCTTCTCCCTTGCTGTTAGCATTTGCACATGCCAGATCAGAAGTTGAATGGCAATACAAACTCAGGCTAAGTTTTTGATCTGTGAAAGTGATCTTGTGCATGTATTTCCTAATTAATTCATTTAAATGCCTATAACATTATTTTATTTGAATACAGAATCAAGGGTATCATGTTTGTTTTACAAGCAGGATATGCAACTACTACTGCAGTATTATCTTGTGACAACTCTTGACACAGCTTTCTCTTATATATTACATACAAAATCCTTATTTTTATAAATGGGGTTTTATATATTTATTGTATTTATATAACTAATTTATTAGGTAGTTTCATATTTGGAGTTATGAATGTTGGAATGTAATGAATAAAAACGTTTTAACTAGATAGACACTTAGAAAATGCCTTCTATGCAACATTGTGCAAGGTATCATCTGATTATCTATGTTGATACACTTCTTATAAACAGGGGAAAATAGTATGTAACATATAAATATCAGCCAGGTACTTGTACTTTTGTGTATAGCAAAAAAGTGACTAACATCATTATATTTCTCTGAAAGATAAACCACATTCATAACTTGGAGGAAATGTTGTTTCATATTACACAGAAACACTGACCTAAATTTACAGAATTTACTGTTCCAGTGTCACTGAAATAATAAATTTTAGTCCAGATGATGCTGAAGCAGAGTAAATACTAATGAACTCATACTTCCAGGTCTTAAAATTGTTTGTATTATTCACAAATCTGAGACCTCTGTAAGGTCTTCAATAATTACTGGATTATAGAGATCACTGTTTACTACTGTAAAAATAGCTGATAAAAATGTGTGTGCTTCACATGAAAAGCATTTGTTTCAGAGCAAGATGCCTGAGCCACTAATTTGCATAACAACAAGAAAGTGTTTTTTCCCCCCATAAGATTCTTTCACACTGAAAGAGCAAATATTGTCTTAGAAGTTGTATGAACATGTTTTCTCTCTGATAACCCAAATATTGCTGTCATATTAGGAATACAGGACTCCAGTTTGATACTCCAACGTACAAATAAATCAAACATTTAATAAGTTAGTAGTCAGTTCTTGTATCACTATGTCTATTGTAAGTCCGTGTAAATCATTAATTTTAGGCATAGTTATATGTTGTGACTCTAAGGAAGAAAGAATTAATTGTAAGATGGATTCAATGTTTTCTTGAGATCTCTTTAACTACTCAAGCTGACCTACAAAACTGACCTCAAAGTGTAATACTTCCATATCATAATTTTTACCTACATATTTTTAACTTATTCTTTGCATCTTTATATAATGACCTTCACTGCTGTCTAAATTGTTTTGACAAAATTTTGCTGTCAAAAGAATACATGAACTATAAAAAAACCCTTAATTATTTCTTTGTTATTGTCCCACATAAATATGTGTGTATATTCCATGAAGTAAAATATCAATAACTTTCAAAATGTAAGTGCATTATCTTTTTCACAGGCTGTTAAAGTATTTCCCTGTGAAGCTTTCTCTGTCCAAAGATCCAGAAGAAGATTTCAGGGTACATGGAAACAGTTCTTATTTAAAAAAACCTATACAAAGAATACACAGTAAAGGCATGTAAGTGATAAGTGAATTACATGTTTGTGCTCATGAGAACTCTTGTCTACCACAGGAAAACGCAGCAGAGGTACAGTTCACCACTGGTCTTTCAGTGTTATGTGACTTAAACCCCAAGAGCACCTCATCACTATATGAGGAATGAAACACATCCGCTTTCATTCACCCACCCAGGACAGTCAGCATGATATATTTTTGTATTGAAACACTGTAACATACCAGTAAGTGGTGCATTTCAATATTATGAGTGTTTACAGCATGTAATAAGAGTCTGTGCATTCATACAAAGTCTATGCCGCCTACTACTCATCTGCAGGGAAACATCTGGAGTACAATTAGTCCTGCTGAAGTAGGAATCAAAAAAAACCTTTCTGGTTTGGGTCTTGAGCCAATGAAGTAGCCTGTAGAAACTTTATTTACTCTGATGTTTTTTCCATTTCTTCCTACCTGTTTGATAGGAACATGGAAGTATGGAGTGCCTCTTCTGCTTTATCTATTCCCTGAGCATTGCCCCTAATGAAGAAATCATTATGTGTATGTTGCCAACAATTTTCATCCACATGAGAGCGATCTCTGCCTTGTTGCATGCCTACTGCAAAATCCCAGAAGTAGCTAAAGTGTATGTCTCAGACACTTATAGCCAGACAGCTGTGGAGCCCAACCAAGAATTTTTGGTAATAACACTCCAATAGGAAAGAACAAGATGTAGCTTGAGAAGGGGGCCATGTGGAGGTAGGGTAGCACTTTTCTAGGACAAACACTTTAGTTCTAGTTCCTGGAGATAAGCACAACACAGTGCAATGCAAGGGCAGGAATGAGGCTGAGAAGTGGGCATAGACTGTAGCAGGTGGATCAAGACCACCAAAGACCCTCCAACCCACTTCTGAAAAGAAAGAAAATTCCCCATATGTGAAAGCAACTGATTAGTAGCATTTATTTTTCTGCACACTCCTGTACAACCACCAGAAGCCACTGTGGCCAAGACTACACTTTTGACAGTTCCATATAATGACCCTGCTAGTACTGTGGGCAAGACAGGCAAGGACAGACTAAGCTGCACGGCACACTTCTCAGTTAAACTGTATGTAATTCAGTGACAGAAGAGATAAGGAACCTTCCTTTATGGTTTTCTCCTGTACGGAACATAGCAGAGAGAACTGAAAGCCAGTAACTTTTATTCAAACACATTCAGCAACAGGACAGACCAGTGGCACTCCCTGAATTTCAACATTTAATTTAAGCTGATAAACAGAACATAGAATAGAATACCAAAAAAACATGTCCCTAAGTGCCAATTCCACACGTTTTAAATACCTCCAGCAATGGTGACTCCACCACTTCTGTGGGGAGCCCATTCCAATGTTTGACAATTGCTGTGAGGAAACTTTTCCTGATATCCAATTTAAACCTCCCTAGTACAACTTGAGGTCCTACCCCCTTGTCCTACTGCTTGTTACCTGAGTGAAGAGACTGACCCCCCACCTCACTACAATGTCCTTTCAGACAGTCTGAAAGGAGTCTCTGAGTCTCCTTCTCTCCAGGCTAACCAGCCCCAGCTGTAAAGACTTGTGCTCCAGACTCTTCCCCAGCTCTGCTGCCCTTCTTCGGACACACTCCAGCACCTCAACATCTTTCTTGTAAGGAAGGCCCAACCCTGGACACAGGATTCAAGGTGTGGCCTCACCTGTCCTGTGCTCCATACAGGGGGACAATCACTGCCCTTGTCCTGCTGGTCACACCATTTCTGATACAGGCCAGGATGACATTGGCCTTCTTGTCCACCTGGGCACAGCACTCGCTTGTGGTCAGCTGCTGTCAACCAGCACCCCCAAGAACAACTGGCTTTGCTATAAGAGATTGAGACAAAGGGGGCAATAATTACCTCAGCCTTTGTTGCTATATTCCCCCCCCCCCCCCCNTATTTTAGTTGATAGAGCTTTTCCTTAGTCCTTCTTTTGTTGCTGATGTGTTTATAGAAACCATGATGTCCCCTTGTGTATTGGAAGACTCATATATATGTGCATTTATAGTTACCATATAGGATAAAAATAAGATTACAGTTTTAGAGAAAGGTAACATTCGATCAATTGACATTTGAAGGAAAGAAGACTAGCCTACAAGCTTGCAAGCCCTCTTTAAATCTCTCCTTGCCTTTAATCCCTTAATTAAGCCGTAACAATGCAATCACTACTATACATAAGTCTATAGCTCATTGCAGATAACTTATGCCTCCCATTCAGTAATCCCAATACAATGTTAAAAACCATGCAACAAGAAAACCTCTAAACCAACTGCCCCAACTTTTTCCATTTTTTCCACTCAAAATATTTTATTTTCAATTGGATGAGAAAGCCACACATGACATAACTAATAATTTCTCATACTATTCTCCATCATTTACTTGTGAGTTGGCAGGATTGTGCAAAGCCTTGTAATTTGTGAAAAGAATTTACCATTTCTATGAAAGAAAAATAATAAATATTGATATAATTTATTATGTATGGAAGTATTTCATGTAAGTTATATGCTTTACAACATTTTTTTACATAAAGTTGTGTGACAAGTTTTCTGCAGAAACCAGGAGAAAATAAATCTGAACTCATTAAAAACAACTGAACAAAAGCACTCCATGAATTACCCACTTTAACTCTCCTACTATACTCTGTCACATTCCTGTAAAACTAGCATCTCTGCCAAATTTAAAGATTCTATGCAGAAAGATGGTAAAGGTCAAACCCTTCATGATTCAAGCAGTCTCTGTAAATTTTTATTCAATACCTGCTTTCCTAGTTCTGACTTGCTTCAAAACCAAAACCCTTAAACTCTGAGACAAGTGGGCAACACTTACTCTCACAGTAGCTTAGAGTTGCCCTTTATTTTTTTAAATACTGTATTCCCTCTCCAAGTGTTTTATTTGAAACATATCTCCCCCACTTTCCTGTCTGAGGCGAGTGTTGCTCTGGTGAGGCTTGTGTAGTTTACTAGGAAAGCAAGTGTGCTTCCTTGGTATTGAAAAAACTGATCTCTTTTGCAGGAACTGAAGTACATTTTTCATATTCTGAACATAGTTTTTATGTTTAAGTGACAGCATAGAATTTGTATCAGAAGAAATAAATTTGACTTTTACACTTCTTATTTTTTCAAGTCTTACCATGCTGCAGTGGTTTGAGGTGAGTGGATGTGTATCCCACCCAGTAGAAATCAGCTTCCTATTCCACAGCAATAATTCCTCCTTTAAAAGTGTTTCTGTACAGCCTGAGTTCAGTATTATAGCTCATTTTTAAAACACGGAAAGGTTACTGAAATAAAATTAGCTGTAGTGGAGAGTATTAACATTTGTGGTGATATGCTCAATCATCACTGATCACAGAACAAATACTGGCAAGCCCTGTTCCCACAGCCACTTCAGCTGCTGTGTATACATTGCACCACACCAACTTCTCAGCTAAAGCCACTTCCTGACACCACAGGGCACACTAAAAGTACTTTAGTATTCAACTGCATGTGTACTACTAGTAGTGTAACTGCTACAGCAGAAAACCAACAAGGATGACAAAGCTTGTCAGATAAGCAGCGCAGCAGAAAGCAGAGCTGCCATTGGCAACTCTGCAGTAAGACAGCCAGCAGGACCACTTTGGTTTGCACATACTGCTCCAAGGGTACACCATGCACTCAGCTGGACTCTCTACTCCAGTACTCTGTTTCATTGCAGTAGCATGTACTCTAAAGAGAAGAAAGAGTAGAGGTTTGTTCCCTTAAATGAGCTCCCTACTGCTGTGTTAACAGTAAAACACCCCGATGACATCTGTTCATTTACAAAGGAAGAAGAACATAAAAGTAGGATTTAAGTGCCAAATGAGGAATACAAGATTACTCCAATAACTTCAAATAAAAAAATAATAATGTTTTTACTCATCTAAAAGAGTGGATTTTATGCAGACATGCTAACTCCTGTACAAAAAACCCCAAAACTCTAATGCAGTATATACAGGTAAGGAGGAGGATGCAAGCACAAGCTGTATGTGATAAATCATGACCTTTCACAGATCACTCAAGAGCTGTAAATAACATATTTAGATTTAGAGCCAAAAGAGATAGTTAAGAATCCAAGGTAACCAAGCAAAACATCAAGTTACTCTATGAATCCATCCAAGTACTGTATGCTGAGACAGAGTCTTGTGGCATTGAACTCCTGAAAATCAATCTCATAAGCCTTCAATATATGTCAAACCCCAACTCTTTACAACCAGAGAAGCAAACCTTGCCAGAAAATTCATACTTAATTGAAGGCAGGAGGTACATCAAGACAGGACCTTTGATCTCATCTAGACTATCCTTTATATGCATTGTACAGAAGTTAACTACACCTCTGGTTAATAAAATTCATGGTCTTTCGATAGTAGACATGCAGTAAAGGACTCTGGAGATCCTTTACACAGATAGTCACATAGTAAGTGTTGCCACAGTCACTTGAAGTCAAATGTCCTTCTATTCCTTAACTAATTTAGTATTTTACCAGCATGATTGCTACTGTAATGCTTACTACACACTACTTGATTTCCACTTTTTTTCCTCCCATGTGCCTTTCCAAGAGTGGTCCATGACTTGGAGACATTCAGCTACTGAAGATTTTTTTGTGCTTCCATTTAATTCTCCTAAGTATAATTCTTTATAAAATTCTTCACATCAGCCTAAGAACATCTAAAATAGGCTTTATTTGCAATATGAGCTTAGGATAGACTAAGCACTTGAATTAATGGATTTTGTCAGCAAGGATGATCTGAGACATTTTTTCCCCTCCCTCTTACAAATGGCTGCAGACAGTGTATATCACTCTCATTGCTTCCCAGTGGGCTTTAAAAAGAAAAAAAAAATCCAAAAAGGATAAGTAAAGGCATTCTACATATTCAGTTATTAAATAAACAGTAAACAAAAAAAAAAAAAGGCATTTGTGCTTCTAGGTAAACTCCAACTTCTAAATAAACTCCAACTCAAGTTTATTTTTACATATATTTAGATTTATTTGCTATACGTCACTGTGAGCTTATAGTAGTTAAAATCCATTACAGGATTTTGTTGTTGTTGTTGTAATAACCAGTTGTAACTCCACAAAGACAATAATACTGCTGTGGAAGACCAAAGGGGAGAAAAGCCATTTTAATTTATTTACAGTTCCTTATTTTGTAAACATTTACTCTACACATTGTACTAAGTTCTAATAAGGATAAAGAGCTATACATAGAGACAGGAAACAAAGCCCTGTTTTTCTATTCATATTGAGCATTAGCATATTATAGATGAAACATCTGCCCTTTCTCATTACCATAGCAGTAAGCTGTCTTCCAATAAGTTGGGTTTTTTTAAACTTTCCAGAGATATAAATATTTTGAAATAATATACAACTACATCTACTTAAGCCAACCTGTTTGGCTTTTATTCCATTTCTAGAATAATTTAAAGTGCTATAAGCAACCCGTCAATCAACACTTTTCTATAATAACAAAACTACTTTAAACATTAATTTACAAGATAATATACAATGTTTATCTGAAATAGCTGAAATTTCAGCACAAAATCAGTCACTGTCACACTTAACAGCAATTTTTTTGTTCTTTTTTGTTTTGTTTTGGTTTTTTGCAGAACATAGAATAAAAGCTTTGAAACAAATAGTTTTGTTGAGCTGTTATTGCCACATTGGCTTATCAGTTTTCCTACAAAAGTGGACAAGAGCTACTGGAACTGTATTCTAGCCTGTCATTTTTCTTTTGAGGTCACATGACAGTAAGTTTGCATATTCCACGAGTCTACTGAATTACAATATTGTCTACCTATAATACATTATGTCATTTTAATCAGAGCTGGTGCTAATTGTAAATTTACAACATAGACCCACTCAAAAACATCACAAATATTTTTTCTTTGGACAGGAATAAGCTATATTCTTGGAGCTGATGTGCTACACGGCTACAACAGTATAACAGTATATATCTGACACTTTATGTTGAAGAAAGATGCATCTGCTTCTGTACTTTTAATGCCCTACTATAGCTACAAATTATTCACTGAGTTTTTCTTGCTTTTGCCTTTTAATTTTGTGGAACTGTCATATTCTTACATGCTCTTGCCATTTTATAAGTCTTTGCCATGTAGCTCAGTATTGTCAGTATTTGTCCCAAACCTGCAGATCATTAACAGCATGTGCAAAACACTCTTTAAATACAATCAGCATGCAGCTAGAACACATATTAACTGACTTGTTTCTAAACATGAACAATAAACAAGACGAGTGGCACTGTTGACTTTGGATATCTTCTAACTTCACCACATGTGTACTGGGATGTGTTAAGAAGCAATGCTCAGCTTCTCATCCATTTGTGGCACCACATGAATAACCCATTGTTGGCCTGGACCAATCTCTGCAGTGCTGCTGCCAAATACCCACACGCAGCTTTCTTAGAGGTTCAGAGAGGGCAACTTCATTCATAGACAAAATTTGAATACAAAAATAATAACCTATATTCAATGAAGCAGCCCCCTAGCAGGATTGCAGAAAGGTGTGTGTGGGAAATGTGGGAGGACACTAATATGGATAAGAATTCTACAGACTGCAAGGTTCAAAGTAACTAATGTTAATTTTTAGACGGTATGGCCAATATTTTGTAAAATTGTCTACAGTTAGAAAAAGTATGACAGTATATTACAGATGTGACAGCACGAAAAAAGTCTGTTATTTAAAAACAATAATGGTGACACTGAAAATTTTGAAAAAAAAAATCAGAAGTAAAATTTATTATATTGCTCCTAGGGATTTTTAAGCTGCACTGATTCATGTCAGGTTTGGGACAATAACCTGTAGAAATAGCTAAATACTCATTCAAAAGCCCATATTTCTATATCTTGAATAATGAAGTCTTCTCGCTTAGAAAGTGTGTGATTCCCAAATGTTTTACATGAATGACTTCTTCCATGGTAGAGATCACCATCAAGCCAAAGGGCAAACTCTCCTCTGCAAGACAGACAACACAGTTAAAGACTGAGGAAGTAAGCATTAAACCTATCAATGTAATTTTCTTTCAAAATTCAGGAATAAGAAGGAGTTAAAGAATTAATTTTTAATATAAGTACCTCATTGCTACTGACAAATTTGTATCTCCAAAAGTTTGGGGTTTTTTTCACTATTTATTATTAATTTGGTAATATCCTTTTTCAGATATTCTGAAACAAAAAGCTACCTAGAATTCTTCAGTTTTTAGCCTCTTCCATTTTTATTAAGAAGACATAATAGTACACTTATTATATCAGAGAATGATGATAAAAAAAGGAAAACATCTCAGAAGCTTATGCACTTGGGGGGGCGGCAGGGGAGGAAATGGGGTGAGACAACATATAATTTTTGAAGACACTGGCGTGTACTGGGACAGTTCAGTTTCAATTCTTCTAGTGACAAGTAATTTTCACAATTATATACTTTCAGAAACACAGTATCTTGTGTCCATTCTGAATAGAGCAAGATACACACGCAAGTCGAGCATGGAAGGCATCATAACCTTGCAGGGCTAAAACTTTGTGCCACACTATGCTTAAGACAAACCTTCTTCAACATCAGAAACTGAACATCTGACAAACTAAAGCTTTCTTGCCTGATAACTGTTGAGTCCTGAGCTATCAAACTGAAGTAAATTCCAATTTTTCTCCTCAAAGGTATGTAAATAAAGAAGACTAATTATAACTTACCCTCCTCCACCAAAAGCAAGGGAGTCCATGTCTCCTTTAATGAAGAACATGTTGTCTCCTGTCCATTTGAAAACCTAAGAAAAAAACCCAAAACAGACTAGCAAGTAAAAATATCTGAACTTTTTGTTTGGGTGGAAGGGAACCCAAATATCAGTAAAGACAGACTATGAGGGGCTGGAGTCCAGTTTAATGAAGTTATCAAGCTTAGACAGAGAATTCAGGGAGCACATACTTGCAGACAAAAATTCTCTTAGGTTTTACACTAATTAAAATAGGACCATTCCAAACAGGTAATCCTTGAGCATTGAAACTTCTATAGAACAAAAAATACCAAGAAAGTATGCTTAGGTTAGATGATATGCCCTTTAAAAGGACACAGTTTGTTGATTTTCAGACAGACACCTGGAAGATTTTAGAACAGCAGAAAAATCTTCAGTAAAATGCAAGAATCAGATTGAGTATGTTTTCACTAAGCAAACACTAGCATTTACTTTGTCCATAAGGGGCAAATTAGTATGATGACTTTTTTTGGTGAGCTCATAATATTTTTCAGATTTACTGTTAGATTTATTCCGTTAGTATTTTAAGATAATGCTCATGGTGGGAGGGAGGGAGGGAGGGATGGAGAGCAAGAGCATACAAAGTTATTCCTACTTACCTCAAAATCTGGAGAAAAAGTGAACATAAATGTCTCCCCAGTGCCATAAAAGCCATCACTCACTTTAAATGGTTCAGATGCTAGTGCACCGAAAACCTGTAGCAAAAATACAGAAGAGCAAGAGAAACTTCAGAGAAACTACACACCATCTGATAATAGTAAGATAAGCAAATTAGACTGTAAATGTTGTCAGATTTGAAATTCACTAGAGGATGAGCCTCACACTATTATCACAGTTCTGAGTGCATTGAGATATGGTACAGTGCTTTGTGGTACAATAAAAAGGTAAGAGGACTTTCTCAATAAAAAGTGAACACAGCAAGAAAAAACCCTACACTAACGAATAAAAGCTAAACTCAGAAAACTCTCAGAAAGAATGTATACATATTTAGAAGTTCAGATCAAAAGGTCCTGTTTTTTCTTTCATAGTTCCTATTCCACTTGAGCCAGGCTATTTTCAGCAAGTTCCCAGCTGTAACCAAGTTATTGTTCATGTAATTTATTCAGTCCAATCCAAGTAACAGGTAAGCACTGGTTACCCAGATTTTAACAGGAGGACAGGATGCCATCCAGAGGGACCTGGACAAACTTGAGAACTGGGCCCACGTGAACCTCATGAAGTTCAACAGTTCAAGTGAAAGGTCCTGTATGTGGGTTAGGGCAATTCTACTTAAGGACAGACTTGGAGATGAACTCGCTAGAGAGCAGCCCTGCAGCAGACAACTTTCAGCTTGTGGATGAAAGGTTGGACATTAGCCAGCATGTGCTCACATTTTGTTGAATTCAAGCATTAATCTCTTGCAATAAACTCTTAATTTTTAAGAGGTATGCACAACAGCAAGCAATTCATTTGATGTATGTATTTGATGTACTGTATATTTTAGAAGTCACTGCTAAGACCAGACAAAAGGTAGGACTTACATACCAAACTTCCTTAGAGTCAGAGCACTGACAGAAGCTTCTTCACACTAATACTTTATTTCCTTATATTATCTTTTTTAATAACAAAATATCACTACACTAACAAGTTCCTTGTCACAACACAAAATTGTTCCTTTACTTCAATTAAGAGAATTACCTTTGAGTATATATTTGACCAATATTTATACTTTAAAAATATGAGATTCTCTGGAAGAATTTTTAATCTTACTTGACAAGGTGATGAAGTAAAGTATCACAGTCAGCTAAAAGTGCTCACTTGTCAAAGACCTGTATCACTTTCAGATGCACTGTTAAACAGCAAATTCATTCTGAAGTTTTGAAGATCCATGAACTGAAGTACAAGTTTCTGTACCCTTGTTTTAATGCAAGGACACAGGAAAACAAACTAAAACTTTTTTTTTAAAAGAGACATTTATTTCATTCAACATCTAGAATCAAACACGGGCAAGATATTTCTCTATTATCCCACAGTCTCAATGTCAAGAACAGGCTTAAGAGAGAAAGAAACTATTATAGTCTTGTTTTCTGGAGAAATCAGACCAAAATAAATTAATTATTTGTTTTCCTGTTAGTTTCCACAAAGGTTTTTTTTCCTTTTTTTTCCTGTGTATTTTTTTATATAAGGCATGATTGAGATGAGTCCCCAATGTTATCAAGACCTACAGTTTTCTTTCTATACTTTTTTTTTTTATCCATTACTGGTTAGATGGCCTCATGGGAATTTGAATTTTAAGACAGTATTTCATTTTTAGCTGATCTTTACTACTTGTTCCACTACCTGTAACTGTTAAAGTTAAAAATTAAGGATGAAAGAGTCAGAAAGAACTTAACTGCTGTAGTCCATTATGTCTATTGCATATTTTATTGTCTCTGTACACGTAAGCTCTAATATGCATGATAGGAGATATTTTTTCCTTTTCATGATTACAAGTGTCTGGGCAGTAGACTAGCCTTCAGAAAACTGGGTTTTAACTTTTCTCTGTCAAGTATTTTCTCAGCCTATGAGTTGTTTTCCACCTTTTTCTTTCTCCCCTGTTCAGCTGGGAAGGGGAGTGATAGAGCAACTTGGTGGATACCTGGCATCCAGCCAAGGTCAGCCCACCACATGACCTTAGGTTGTGCTTACTCTCTGCAGATAATTGAACTTAGAACATCTTCTAGTGTAAAAATCCATATTAAATTCAAATTAAGAAAGTTTGACCAATGAACATAAAATCGGCTACTGAAATAAGGAAAATTCCATGTTTAAATAACTACATGAATGCTTTCCACCAAAGGGAAGTCACTGAACCCTTCAAATTATTTCTTAGTCCTCATTTGAGTCTCTGCATCCTAACTTCTTTTAACAGCTCAAGTCATTCTTTGAATAGCTCTTCAGCAGCTATGGTAGCTAAGCTACATTCAGATAGTTAAGACATGTCTTACTTCAGACCAATACCCTCAGGGCTGACACTACATCTAGTAAGTATAAGTAAAAAAAGATAAAATAAGCATAATGTTTCATTAGCAATTGATATTCCTTGAGAGGAATTAACCTACCATTAATATAACAGTTGTGCCAAACCTAAACTATCTCAGTTCAGCCTCTACACAGGTATGAATTTTTCACACAACACTTATTCTGATGTTTGTCTCTGATCATCTCAGGACTGTTATTTGTATAATCAGTAAAACACAAAACTAGTACATTCTTACCATAGAGAAAACCTTGCATACTTAAGAGACTCTGAAGCCTTATTTCTAATTATAGAATAAACTAAGCTATATGGAGGACTGATTCTAAAGCTGTAATTAGGTTGATTCAGTCTTGCCCAGTTCAGCTTTGAGTGCCTTCAGGAATCAGGATTTGACACCCTCTCTATGCTTCAAACTCAGTCCTGAAAGATCACATTGTTGCTGTAAGTAACAATAAATGATCAGACTTTGCAGAAAAAGAGCAATTTGCTTCCCACCAGTTATTTTAGTTCTTGAGAAGTGATGTGTATAGGATTTCTCTATGAGATCATATTTTTGTGGCTAGTTATTAGGGTGGATACCTAAAATTCCCAAGTTCTAGGCTCCATGTTTGACACTTCTGTACTGTATACAATAAAATCTGAAGAACAACTTTTATAAAACTAGGCGTTAACCACTTGGGGTGGTTAACTGCATTAATTCCACTTCTAAACCCCTACTTGTTTAGTGACTCATGTTCAGAAACTAAGTGTCACTTTCTTTTTAAATTCTGTCTGGGTAGACACCAGACCTTGGTGTCTTCACTAACAGAAGAACATACAAATAGACAGACACAGCCCATAACAGTTATAATAAGGAATGTATAGATTTCATGGACACCTTTATTAGAGGATCTCCAAGAATTGAATGGAGCAGGCAATTTAGGTGGCTTTAGATTCTAAATTCCAACAAGGCAGTGTTCAGCTTTTAAACAGTTAAAGCTTTAAGTTCTGAAAGTTCATTGTTTTGGCTGTTTTGTTTTTTTTTTTAAACAGATGTTTAAGTAAAATTGCGAATAGATTTGAGAAAAGAAATCAAGACTTGAGAAGAATCTGGAGTATAGGGTGAGGCTTAGCAGCCTCTAATAAAACTCAGTAGGAAAAGTTACAAAGTACACTTGCTCTTACTTAACGTATTATCAACATAAGAAAAAAAGGAATCTTCATAAACAAAGAACAGTGTTTCAGAGGAAGCATGCTACGAAATAAATTAATTCTAGTTTAAAAGAAAAGTATCTCAACCAAGGATATGACAAAATCAGTATCTTTCATTAACAGAGAAGCTACAAAGTGGGCAGAACAAAGAATGCTAAAGAGGACTGATGAGGTAAGCTCAGCAAATGTCAAGAAACTATCTTGTCATAATTCTGTCATTCTCCAAAAAGGCTGAATCTCATTTGGGATCTTCTCTGAACTAGAAAGCTTAGAAAAAAGTTGGTGATCTTGGAGCATAGGATATGAATAAACACCTGTTCTTTTAAAACATTCTGGCACAGAATAATAGTACTTATGTTAGCATACAGTTTGTGAAATAATTCTGGATAAATTCTCCTATAAAAGAGTACTCAGATTATTTTTCAGTCATGAAAAGCAGTTTTATAGGACGATCTGTGAGAAAGATACAAGATATTAAAGATAAATTGATATGTTTAAAAAAATCTTAAATTAATTATCCTAATTACCAAAGGGCATAGTATGCTGCCAAGATCTGCAATCATGAAGACTATGATACTTACATGAAGAGGAGAAAGACTATGCTAAATTTCAAGAGGTTTTGAACAAAAGGATAGTGTAAATTTATTTTCTGCCATCAAATGCAAACACACTTTGCAAAAATAGCATGAGACAAAACTACCAAAAACACCACTCTCACTACACTGTTAAAGGAATGAGCATGTAAAAGTTGTCTGACCCATTCCTTCTGTAGCATATACCGCTTAGTAAATAGACACGGATTTCCCCACTCTCAAGTGGAACTGAGATAAGATTCAGTATACACTGTGAAATGTAAGTTCAGTGGCTACTTGACCCAAAAGTCCAAGGAATACTTTCATAAACATTCCTAGGTATGAGACTAAAATGAGATTCATCAAGGTTTGTTTCACAAAAAAGGTTATGACATGTCTGTAAACTCCCTGTTTGACTAAGCAGCCATGACACTTTTTGAACATGCAAGTTGAGATACTCATATATAGAAGATAGCATTGTTCTGTTGATGAAAGTATTCATATTAGGTAGGGGTGGAAAGACATTCCTGTCAGACAAGGGACATTTTCTTTCTGGGTCAGATAATCAGGTACTAGGAAGCAGGTATCTTACTAATTTATCTTAAGAAGCTAAATAAGGGAATTGGAGAAGTTACCAAAGTACATTTAAGAGGCTGTCTCTGTTGAGACATGTCAAGTTCATTCAATAGTTTTTATCTTCAAGATTAAAAAGTAACTGAAGAAAAAGCTCCTTTTTCAAGAACTTCTGGGAAAGAACAGGAAGAGAGCTGTCTGCTCTACGAGCAGAAATTTAGAAGGGATTTTTCTTTTTAAGGGACCCCTGAGGTAGGAAACAAGATAAAAATGAAGTTGTGACTTGAATAAGAAAACATACCCTTCATTTACAGTTTTCAGACCCCCTGAATGACATGAGCCCATGCTTCCTGAAAATAAAAACAGTGGTTACCAAACTGGGTCAGATAAGTGCTACAGATTTTGCAGTGGTTCTGTCAACTTTTCATGACAACAGTAACTTGCTTCCATGAGAGAGTACAAGTTTCAGAAAAAGAATCAAAAAGTCTCATTCTGCCTGCAGTGTTCACCTGTTATTAGAATACTTAAGACAGGACGTTTGCTACTTAAACGGTGAGCCACTTTCTGAAATTCATACCCCAGTCAAAGGAAAATAGAGCAGAACTGCAGAGACTCAAGGAACAAATAACACCACAAAGATACTACAGCCCTTGAAAGGGAGAGAGATGTTGGCTGCAGCCACAGAATGTACCAAGAAGCACTGGTCACAGCTGACAACGACATTGCAACTTAACAAGATCTTCCAGCATAAGAAAGTTTTAGAGACTGTATTTCTTGTGCCTTAAGTGCATTAAAAAAAATAAAATTAAATTGTTTAATCGGGTATTACAAGACTCATGCATTACGACAGTGAACTTGTATCATTAAGGTATTTCCTAGACATGTAGTATGTCAGAGGATTGCTTAACAGTGAAACACATTTCTAAGGAAAAAAACCTGCTTGATACACACAATTTTATCTCCCGTGATGGGCTGAAGTGTCAGCTATTCCTTTGTACTCCTCAAACATTTTTCTTGATGGGTCCCCTACTTCCACACAAACATTTTCCTACCTGTCCATCGCTGTCTTTGATAACCAACAGTACAGGTGTGTCTAATCCCATCATTGTTCGGTACAAAGTCTTCAAGCTCATGCCATGCTTTGCAGTACTGTAGACAAGAGTCCATGGATAGCCAATAGTCCGTGGTGGAAGAGACTTTGTGAGCTATAAACAAGAAAATGACAACCCTTTATTTAACATATGCTTTACCTTTAAGAATGTATTACATGTAAATGAAAGCAGATTCTGTTCTTCTGAACTACTTATAAGTGGCCTTAAAAGCCAAGACTAAACCTGAAGTTTCACATGTGTATTTTCTACTTGTTGTGACTCACATGAGTTTCTTTTCCTACATTTACCAATGACCTGCAGAAGAATCATTTATCAAGTGAAGAATATGTCTTTGTTAAGGTCTCTAAAAGGTTTATCCAAGGACAATAAAAACACAATTATTATTGCATAACAATACTCTGTGTCTCAGTGTCTCAGCACTGGGTTACTAGATCACTCAAGTCAGCAGGTAACAAGCTGAAGGGTAAATGTTACTTGCTGTCCTGTTCCTATGCCTTTTAATTCAAAACTCCATTATAAATGTTTTAAGTGAGATGACTTTGGACTGGACAGCAAAAACTGTGGTGAAAGCCATGATGTTTTCAAGGAAGAATGAAAGAGGGGCAAAGACCAGGCAAGGAGTATCACAGTGTATAGAAAGTTAGGATTTTTTTTAAAAAGGAAGCATTTTAGCTATGACTCATGCTCTGCTTAGACACTTAGACACATACAGGTCAGATGGGATCCACCTAAGGAAACAGACAGAGCTGGCAGAAGTGCTCACTGATCCACTTCCTATCATTTGCCAGTAGTCCAGGCTAACTGGGTAGGTCCCACTTAGCAAATGTGGCATCCATTTACAAGACGGGCTGTAAGGAAGATCCCTACAGGATCTACTACAGGCCTGTCAGTATGGTCTCAGTGCCTGGGAAGGTCATGGAACAGATTGAGTGCCACCACACAGCATGTGCAAGACAACTAGCAATCAGGCTCAGACAGTGTGGGTTCATGAAAGCAGGTCCTGCTTGACCAACCTGTTCTTCTATGACAAGGTGACCTACCTGGTGGATGAGGGAAAGGCTGTGGATGTTGTCTACATGGACTTTAGTAAAGCCTTTCACACCATTTCCCCACAGCATTCTCCTGGAGAAACTGACTGCTTATGGCTTAGACAGGTGCCCCATTCACTGGGTAAAAAAGTGTCTGGATGGCCAGGCCCAGAGAGTGGTGGTGAATGAAGTTAAATCCAGTTGGTGGCTGGTCATTAGTGGTGTTCCCCAGGACTCAGCATTGGAGCCAGTCCTGTTTAGTATCTTTATTAATGACGTGGATGAGGGGATTGAGTGCATCCTTAGCTTGCAGATGACAAGCTGGGCAGGAGTGTTGATCTGCTGGAGAGTAGGAAGGATCTCTTGAGGGATCTGGACAGGCCGGACTGTTGAACCAAGGCCAACAGTATGAGGTTCAAAAAGGCAAAGTGATGGGTTCCTGCACTTGGTTCACAACCACCCCATGCAATACTAAAGGCTAGGGAAAGAGTGGCTGAAAAGTAGCCCAGGGGAGAAGGACCTGAGGGTGCTATTTGACAGATGTCTGAGCACAAGCCCAGATGGCCAAGAATGGCATTCTGATATTGCCCCCAGGGCACTGGTGAGTCTGCAGCTTGAGTACCACATGCTGTTCTGGGTCCCTCACTACAAGAAAAGTATTGAGGTGCTGAAGTGTGTCCAAAGAAGGGCAATGAAGCTGATGAAGTATTTGGAACACAAGTCTTATGAGAGGACTGAGGGAGCTGAGGTTGTTTAGCCTGGAGAAAAGGAGGCTCAGAGGCTCATCACTCTCTACAACTACAACCACCTGAAAGGAGATTGTAGTGAGGTGGCAGTTGGTCTTTTCCTCAGGTAACAAGTAAAAGGACAAGAGAAAATGTCCTCAAGTTGTGCCATCAGAAGTCTGAATTGGATCTTAGGAAAGACTTCTTCTGTGAAAGGGTTGTCAAGCATCAAAACAGGCTGCCCGGGCAAGTGGTTCAGTCACTACCCCTGGAGGTATTTAAAGGATGCTTGACATGTGGCACTTAGGTACATGGTTTAATGGTCCACTTGGCAGTGCTGGGTTAATGGTTAGACTCAGTGATCTTAACATCTTTTCTAACATACACATTTTCTTCTATTTAACATCACACAAGGTCTTCCTACTGGTGTGTTTTACACTACAGTCATACAATTTGTGATACATTAACATACAAGAGTGAAAAATGACATATATAAGTTAATACCTTTTCAATTTGTTCTGGCTGTAGTAATTCACTTGGATCACTAAGATTTGGCCGGAATGCTTCAGGCTCCAGGTCTGTTTTGATATTTGTTACCTGTTTTGAATTGATATCTTCTCTTGTTGTTATCTAGAAAAAGAACAGCAAGAAAGTAAGTATTTGCCATTCTATTAGCAGGAAATAAACTTCACAGGTTTAAAATCATGCAGTTATCAAGTTAGTTAGGTAAGTCCTTCAAAAGTTAAGAAATCTGATTGATTTGATCTGACCAAGATTGCCACTGCTTCCGATAGCAAGATGGTACACAACTATATACCAATAATACCAGACATCTACTGAGAAGAAAGCTATGGTTTTATGCTAAAAATCCAAAACAAACAGTTCCCATACACAGTTGAAGAGCTTCAAACGCTTTTAAGAAGTTGCCTTATAAAGTTCTTGTGTTTTAATACTAATATAGCATTCTAAGTGTGATTAAAAAAAAAAAACAGAAAAGGAATTAAAGATTCAAACCTGACATTTCTCAATAGCTTCTGAATCAATACTCTTTCAGAGTACTTAGGAAATTTTTCAGATATGCAGTAGACATCTGTTACGTATTTTGAGCAAACCATTTGAATGGAGCCTTTGAAGTATTGTTGCTCCATAAACTGATCTGCCAGAGCACTTAAAGGAATCAAAGAAGGAAGAATTGAGAGGGTAGGGAAGGAGAAGCAGCAATAATACTTAAGCTGCAAGTGAGCTTTGAGGTCTGGCAAAGATGCACTATGCACAAGGGTCCTGTAGTAGTCCTGACCTATACATCTACCCTATTGAGTTGTTGTAGATACCATTTAGTGGAGGTGGCAGAAGGCCATAAAATTCCTCATCATGTACAGTTCACAACAGCTTCTTACCCCAGTTGACATTCACTGGCACTTTCAAATTAAAGTGCCATGTCTTGATAACTAGAATAGCTGAGATCCAAACCTGAGATCCAGGTTTCCTTCTATAAATCCTGCTGCAGGGATATTTAAACCTTGTTAGGGATAGTGAAATCTGACAGAGGAGTAGGACAAAGTGAAGAAGTTAACAAGATAAGCCACTGCAGCAAGACTTACTAAAATGGTGAGAGATTTGCTAAAGAAATCTTAACAACAATTAGTGCATCTGAACAATTTATCAGCCTAAACAAAGTTTCACTGAAAGCCAGACTGTCCAAATTAAAGCCTGAATCCTGCCAATTTCAAGGAATACCTGCCAAAACCATGTGCCAACTCCAGTTTGCCACATCCCTCATACTCTAAACATACAGGACACACCTACAGTATTTCACAATATCACCATGGTAAACTTTGCCAAGCTTTTGTGAACTTGATCAGTTAAGAAAAGAGAGCCAAATCAAAGAAGACTCTGAAATACAGACAGCAATGTTTAAACAAATTCAGCCACCCAAACAAAAAAAAAAAATACCTCTTTCCTTTCTCTCAATATCTACAAAAACACTTGCTGTCACAAACTCCTGTTACTTAAAAATAGGCTTATAAAGTCAAAGTATCAAATTATATTCACATAGTAACTGAATTACAGTATTAATTCTTAACTCAAGAAAAGGTGCACTTAAAGTATCACGCAAGCAATAAAGTCATGCCTTCCTTTCTTCAATGGAAGGTAACAAACATTTCCAATGCAAACTATGCAATTATCCATACAGCTTCACGTGCAAAAAGATGACCTATATGTTATATTATAGAGTGCTATCTCTACAATGTTACTTTATAGTCTAAATCTTTTCGACCTTAAAAGCCTTTCATCCGTATTGCTTCAACTACAGACAAGTTCAGCATTGTTCAACTGTACAGCAGAAACACTTATTTCCTTTGTTATTCATTAATTCTGATAAAAGGCCACCATGCAAAACAAAAACATGAGTAATTTGGCCTTAAGTGGCATGGGAAAATCATGGAGTTTCTGTTCAGTTTTTTTTATTTGGCTGTTTTTGTGTTTGTTTCTTTGCAATTTTTTTTTTTTATTTTTTGCCTTTTTCACTACTATTACAGTAAAGCACTTTTCTTCTAGGAAGAATGCTGCTTTGTAGAACCACTCAAAGAGTGTCTGTTCAAAAATATCTGTTTGACAGAAAGCAGTGTAGCTTCAAAACTTACAGGTTTATTTCCCACCAAACTTTAACAAAACAGGTTGACCTATAGTCAGATTCCAGGGGCTTCCAAGATTAGTAACTGCCATGCAGTCTCCAACACAGTTGGGACCACAACTCCGAAATGGCCCCTGAGCAGGCAGTTTATAGGCTGCAACCCATCCCATCAGATTTTTCAAGCCTATCTTGGGCATTCTAGGTGAGAGATATTTGGAGGGGAGCTCTTGCACTTTCAGGACATTCTTCTCCAGCACCACTTGTCAAAACCAGAATAGTTCTATTTTCAAGAGGGAATTTTTTTTTTCCCCCCAAAACTTCTGATTTTCCTATACAAGTAAAAGTGCAGCTTTTTGGTTCATGGCTTATGCTCATTATTGATCTCTAACTGTACTACTTACAAAACATTTTAAAGCAATAATTACCAGTTATTAAATCAACAGAAACAGAGCTAATAAGGTGTTTTCTTATGAGTAATTGCATAATAGGTTAAAAAAAAAAACAAGATCACAGAAAAAAAAAACCAGAACAAAACTTTTTACGGTTCCAGCGGGCAATTACTACAGGAAAACTAAGTACTCAGTGCTTCTAAGGAGGTCTAAGCTATACTTTCCATCAGTAAGTTATGTTAGTTGCTGTGTACATCATACAATTTTATAACTGTCAAAAAACTAAGAAACACCTAAAGAGAATGCAAATAATAGTTTCAGTTCATATCCACAGACCTTTGAAATCCAAACTGCTTTCAAAGCACTGTTTTGTGTGTATGTGTATGACCTCGGACATGCTGAATTGCCTCAGTTACCTGCTTTTATAATAGGAAAAATACTTACCTATTCCACAGAAGTTGTGAAGCTTCATACTTGCCAAGTACTGTGAGATTCTTGATGAAAGATTCCTATATAAAATTAAACACCCATGCAACAAGGTTTTGGATTCTTTACCTGTTTTGCATTCTTTTTAGGAAAGCTTCTATCTAACACAACACACCATTCTAAAGTGGAAGTTAAAACACAACACTGCAAGTCAAGCAGTACTGAGAACAAATTGTCAAATTCTAACAGAAAATTCCTGTGTGAAAAAGGTGGAAGCAGTAATTCCATCATAAAATTACTGATTCCATCATAGCATTGCACAATTAAATACATCCAAACCAAAGGAATTTTCTGCTGGATCCTTGTAGTGCTGTAGACAAGACAAACCCACTGAGTGTGGGACTTGCCCTGATCCAAGACACTACAAAGAAAGATGTTTTAGTATCTGGAGATGGGGTTTAAACTACTGAAGAGGGCACCTGGAGACGTCTGCAGAGTGTGCGCAGTTCTTCGCTATTTAGAGCATCGATCCTGCGGTGATACTCAGCCACTGACACTACCTGAATATGGAGACAGGAAGACAATAATTCCACTGACAGTTGAAGAAAAGTAAAAAGGTATGAAAGAAAAAACTGGAGGAGAATAATGGAGGGAAAATGTGCAATGACAACAAACAAACAAGAAGGGCTAAAAGATGTTTGTTTCTGCAAGGACAATGCACGTGTAGGTGATTTTAGACATATGAGTACACACAGCAAGATTACAAAATAAACACTGAGGGCACTAGCAGTCAGATACATCTCACTGCTCTAGGACAAATACAGAACTGATAGAGGAGTGCACAAAGTTACCAAAATCAGGATGCTAAATTAAAAGTCAATCTGAGTTGCATGCCTTAACCCAAACTCTGCAGCCCAAAGTCCTCTCAGACATTCTTTATGCCCAGATTGATGAACCCTGTGAACCTGGTTTGCTTTCCTTGATGAAGACTAGAAGCAAATCTCAGGCTTCTCAGCAAGTTCTGACTCTTCTATCTGGCAGTGAAAACACAGTTAAAGATAATGTAGCAGGACTACAGTTCAATAATATCCCAATACCACCTTGCAATATCTTTATTCTGGACTTTCTATTCCCCTCCAAAGCTTCAGGAGTTGCTCATCTGTCAATGCATTCCCTCCAAATGGCATCTCCACTTTGGCAGGAGGTGTTTACCCAGAAAGTCTTCAGTCAGAAAGCTCTAGAACATGCTGCTCTGGTGCAACAAGCTGGTTAAAGGACTAAAACAGTCATTTTGATGTAACTAGAGCAAATAATGTGATTTTGAGAACAACTCAAAATCATCATTTGTATGAAAGCATCTTAAAACAGCTGGTGGAGAGATTAAATGGATGTCCCATGTAGTAAGAGTGTATTAAAAACTTCTAGAGCCTACCACAGTGCAAAGGAAGACAACCACAAGTCCAGCAGCTCCCCATCTACCTGCCCCTACTACCAGGAGTTTGGCCAGATACTCGCCACTGTCCTGAGTACAGAGCCCACAGTCACGCATGACTGGCTCTTGAGCAGCGATGGTTCACTCTACCCCATGCAACTGCAAGGCAAGGAAAAAGGAATACTTGTGACACCCAGTTTTATTACTGAATAATCTGCAATTACTAGCACTCAATTTATTTCCATAATTTTTCTACTGTTCTCTTAAAAAAGATCAGGAAAATTGTTGTAAATGGTAGTGGTTTGTGCATTCTCAGAGTTAAGCGGCTATATTCAAAGCTTTAACAATATTCCACTGAAACATATAAGTGATAGTGTAGTTTTATCCTTTTACTTGCTATGACAGTTCTTTGCAAATTACATTGTTTATACCAGCAACTTATGAATGTAAACCTGAAAAGCAGTAATGTGAGGGCCCTTTAGCCTTGTTGCTTCTTTAAGCTCAGCCTGTACCACATGCAAGGCAGTAGTTAACTTACAATGAGCCATAAATATGTGGTTACTTAAAGATTCTTGAAAAAAAAAAAATCTCCAAATCCCTGACACCATTATATAGTTGCTGTTTCACACAGTGGAATGCAGGCAAGCTCCGTAGGCTTAGCCTTGACCTGTTAACTGCACACTCAGTCACCATCCTGCACCCAGGAACTGTGTATGAACCCTTTTGCTCAGTGACTGGGATCTGACAGACCTTTTCATGTGCCAGGAAGTGCTTCGTATTTCCTCCTTGAGAAACAAATACCTATCCAATGTATAATACAATAGCTTTTTGGCATACTGAACCTGTTGTACACTCACATTCCATCTGTTTCAAGAACAAAAGCCTGCATAATGGAAGACCACTGGTATGCAATAACAAACATCATACATATCATGTCATAGAATGTCAAACTAGCCATAGAAAAACTACAAGAGAGGAATCCACCCTCTCAAACCTAGTGCATATTTTCAGTATACAGTCCATACTAAATTCTGTGAGTAAACCACAAGTATCTGTTTCAAGGTTATCCACTCATCACTGAACAAGGCTTTGAGTATCACCACTTCAGATACTGTACCTGGCTTTCTATAGAATGCCTACAGTTTAGGTCAACAAGCTTTATTTTTGCTGTGCAGTGGACAAGATTATGTACTTCATTATTAAAATAGTTACAGAATCTTAAAGTCATGTATGTCTAAGCTTACTAGAAACTACCTTCTACAACTTCATTCAGGAATTGATTGAGGTATATCTTGAAAACAGCCAGCATTTTGTCACTGCCAGGCTTTAGAGTACCGTTTTGAAATGTTAGTAATGACATTAGAAGTTTCTTCTTTTTTATAATCTGGTTTAATTCATAATCTGCTTATGCTGTTTCCTCTTCCATCAACATTTCTTCATGTTCCTTCCTTACAGCCATCCTAATCTTCTATTCTACTTCACCAAGCTAACGATGTTTTCTCCCCTCTCCTCCCCCGCCCCCAGCCCCCATCAGTTGTCTGTTCTGATCGTTCCAGGAGCTTCTACGACCTCATTCTACTTTGAACTTGTATTCTCAAACACAGAACTTAGTTTTTCATACAGCCTTAGATTTAACTGGAAAGTGAGGTATTTCATTCATAAAAGGCAAACTCAGATTCATATTCATCATGTTGGAGTGTGGTTTTCAGTACAAAAGTGTTTCTTAGTAATAACATTCTTTCATTTTTGGCCAGGTAGCAGGGGATGCCATTTACCTGTATTTCACCAAGGCTTTTTTTGATTCTTTTCTATAGTAGTCTCGCAATCAAATCAGTTACCTATCAAATGTGTGAAGAACAAAGCTGAAAAACCGGCTGGACAACTGGGCCCAAAGGGTTGATATTTATCAATGGTTAAGAGCTGGAACATGTTTGTCAGGGAGGCTGCAGTATCTCTACCCTTGGAGGCTTTCAAAATTTGACTGAGCCAGGTCCAGAGCCAACCTCGACAAGTTCTTACAATTAAGTCCTTAAAGTATAGAACAAAGCTTTCTAAATTCTAGTATAGTTTGTATCTTTACATATAAATTGCCAAATTGCCTAAAATTGTAGCAATCTAAGTATTCTCCCCAGGAATAAAATGCAGGCCTACCTATATGAGTTTGCTATGTGCTTTATTTGTTGCACTCTCTTTACTATGCCGTATCAGCACCCAGCTTCCTTGACATCCCAAGCTACTTTTTGAGGATTGGGAAGTGTTCCTGAAGTACCTACCCTTTGTTCTCTCTTGTTACTTTCTCTTCAAAAAGAATGCAGGAGGAGGGAAAACCAGATTAACCTCTTGTGGTTAATCTGGGCACTGGTTGGAATAGACCAAAACAAATAATGCGTACAGCCAGGATATCAGTGTGCTTAGGGCAAAAAGCATTCCTGCTGAGGTACTTGAAACTGCCTACACAGGACAATTCCAAGTTTGAAAAGACATAGAATATATCCTTAGAGATCTAATACTACCTGCTCTATTCATAATAGCAGCATTGAAGAGAAAACATGGGATGAGTCCTATGACTCATACCATGACTCTTTCAGTTGGACTCTCCACACCATGTATATGAGAATTAACCCCCTAGCAGAACATGCAATAGTTTTAATAATGCTTTAAGTCAAATTGGAGGTTTGCATACTAATGACTCAGCCAATCAAGAAGCCTAGGATTCTCCTCTTGGAGAAACTCATGTTTCTAAATCTTGTTTTTCTGAAAACACGTAAAGAGTACTGAACTCTTACAAGCTATGCTGGCATATGCAGTGAACAAAACAGAAGCCAAAACTAATATGAAACTTTTCTGTCCTTCAACACCACATGAAGATGCAGCTAAAATTCTTTGACATTTGATCAGCCCTTTCAGCCACTGGCCATATCATTCTGCCATAGACAGATGTGAAAATGAAGACTCCATAGACCAGTGAGGGATTCCTCAGTTTAACAAAGCCGCAAGTGACACCTCCCCCAATGCCCGTTTGCTAACAGGGAGGTTCAATTGCTGCCCTCAAAACAAACACAGCTAAATTTTCATAGTTAACAAAGAGCTGAAACTGTCTCCATAGAGAACGGGAGGGTCTTATTAGCGCTGAACACTGCTTCTGAAAGATAAGAATGCGTAAAAGCTTAACGGTACAAGTGGTTCTCTTACATGTAAGATATCTATACCAACTCTGAATATGAAACTCATAACCAATTTTGAATATGAAGTAAACAAGTATGAAAAAGAATGAAAGCTGAGCAATTTTGCTTTGAATCTTAATACATTGGTGTAAAACCGAGTGAACTGTAAGCTTCATGCATGTTAATTCTTGAGATTCAGAAAAAGTTTCACTCTTAAAATTCCAGGATACTTAACTGAAAAAAAAAAAACCAAAAAACACCCCAACCAAAAAAACCCCCACCATTGTAATTTTATCAGGCCACTTACAAAGTTACCTCAAACTATCAGTCCATCTCCAATTCATCAATAAACAGGGAGGAGAAAGAAAGGATCAAACCTTTTCTAAAGCCTGGAAATACCTTCTAATAGAAACAAAAGGTACATTTGTGAACCGATACTGCTGCGAGTATTTTAAGAGAAAACACTAACTTTATCTTTCAGACAAATTTAGTTTCCTCTCAAAAACAGGAGGAAATACATACTGCTTAAGAGAAAACAATATCAAAGACGCAGACCCCTCCATCACAAATATGATTTCAGACATATTGATTACATCACAATGATGCATTAATACCCCAAAAACAGGGTTTACCACACCAGATAAATAGTCACAGGTATAATTTAGAGAAAAAAAAAAAAACAACAAACCGCAACAACCTGCAATTAATTTAATTTGATTCATTTTTAATCAGCGTGGCTGCAAAGCTATCCATTTACTGTCTCGTAGTTTTCAGTCAACTCAGCTCCCTGTTGCTCTACTGGTAACAGGGAAGGCATCAGGACCTAAAGAATGCAGGTAATTGTCTCAAAACACTGCCAAAGAAAAACTCCCATAAGAAAAGCCACCAAGGCAGAAACTTGTGATAAGAACAGATGGCAACAAAAAGAACCAGGTCTGGTAGGTCAGATCTGGGTAACCTACCTGAACAAAGATTCCCACCACAGAAAACAGTGAGAAAGGAAAGCACTAATTCCGGACTTAAATGAAGGTAAAGGTTTGAAATCCGCACACTGGACAAAATTCCACTGTGCAAACCTTGGGAAAAAACCCAACAGCTTACACCCATGCCATCCCACATTATGGGAACATCTGTGATGCCCCTTGAATATCTGGGACTGGGCTGTATAAAATTGGTAACCCATAAGCACGATTTTGGGGACCCTAACCACCGAGAATACCAGAAGAAGGACCAGCAGGATGCCATCAGAATCTGTGTGGTGGTGATATTTTTATCTACCTTATCTGTCTCTCTCACCTCCACCCCCCTTCCTATTTACTATTGACTTTGGCATACAGTCTTGTTTGCACCTTCATTTTTGGCATCTTTTAATAATTGGATCCTAACAGAAGGGAAGGGACAACAGCTAGTCACTTTGGGCTGAGAAGGACCATAAGATGACAGCAGTCCCCTGGTTTGGCTGGCAGGGTGGTTCTTTCTCTCCTTCAGTATCTTTCAAGCTGGCCCTCCCACAACTGTTCTGCACACCAGGCTGTTTCCCAGAGCAGGGACAGAAATGCTGAGTATGTCACATGACAGCTGCATTCTCCCTGTGACCAGTATTGTCTCTAGGGCTTTGCAGGATGAACTATTAAGTATCTGCCTCAAAGTGCTCTAAGCCCACAGTAACTGTACCAAGCTGTAATTAGCATATATTGAAGATAAAATATCTGCAATAATCAGAATAAATGAACTTGAGAAGACAGAAATCAAAGCCTGCAGCACACAAAGTGTTACACCAAGTCTGTAAAACTTAATAACAAGCTATTTTTTCAAGATATGAGAAAACACTAATTTGAGAAATGATAATGCCAGCAAGAGAACTAAATTTAACATGGGAAACATCAAGCAGTTTAGGATGTTGGTGTAAAGAACTGAGAATTAGATTTAAGAAAACTGCTTTCTTAATGAGGCAAGCTAGGAAACTGTACTCATTTTGTCCAAAGAAAAAAGATCTGTAGCAACATGACCAGTAAAACCCAGTTCCCTTGCCAAACCATTTAAGGAAGCTTCAGCACTAGCAAGTAGAGAAACCAGAGTTTCATTGCTGAAACCACAGCACTTGGTACCTGACCTCAAGCTGTCATTTTAAGACAAGGCAGACTGAGCAAGGTTACAGCTCAGTTCTGATACTCTGCTCTGCAAAGATCCTCTCAGGTATGACATGAAAGTGTTGCTTAGAAGTAACTGAATCATAGCCTAGTATGAAAATGTTTCTCTTACTTTAATAAGAAAATGGATCAACCACAGATCAACTTCAGATTCCACAGATCATTAAAAACATACAAATATAAGCTTCTACTTCTCATTTATAATCAACTTTTTTGAATGTTCACCTGCTACTCTGACTGCATATGCAGTGAATATTTCCCAATTATTAAAAATGTAAGCAATATGACACCTAATAAGTCAATGGAACATCTAGAATCATAGAATGGTTAGCTTTGGAGAGGACCTTAGAGCCCATCTAGCTCCAAGCCCCCTGGCATAGGCAGGGAACCTTCCACTAGACCAAGCTACTCAGAGTCCCATCCATCCTGGCCTTGAACACCTCCAGGGATGGGGATTTCACAACTTCTTTGGATAACCTCTTCCAGTTTCTCACCACCCTCACAGTGAAGAATTTCTTCATAGTATATAATCTAGACCTATCCTCCTGCAGTTTAAGGCCATCCCCCCTCGTCCTATCACTACATGCCCTCCAGTTTCCATGTAGCCCGTTCAGGCACTACAGGGAAGGTGCTACAATGTCTTCTCCACGTTGAACAGCCACAACTCTCTCACCCTGACTTCATAGAAGCTGTAATCCAGCCCTTGGATCAACTTTAGCTTTCCTCTGGACTCATTCCGATAGTCCACATTGGAACATCTAGTCGAGGTATGATGCATAAACCCCTAAGTTACTTAGGACAATGGGTATTGCAAATATCTGTCATCAAGAAAAGGTCCTAGGTTTAGTGATCTGTGTAAGAAAGTGTAAAAAGACTCTCCTTTTTTTTTAATAAAAAACCTGAGATCATTAGCTCACTCATTACTCTAAAGCAAAACTTAGTATGGAAAGCTGACTTTAAAAATATCTCTGTAGTGTTATTATTGGATTGATGCAACATCACACTTCTGACATCCACCAGAAAGAAGCACTAAATTTTTATCTTTCACATGGAAGTCCTATTATTATATCTCCATAACAGCTAAAGACCTACAGGCATTAGGTTTCCAACTACAGTTAACCAATAAATCAGAACCTCAGTGTGCAAGTTGTAAATAATTCAAATTGTTAAAACCAACACTGCTTTAATGCCCTTTGCATATTAATATCTTCACAATATAAAAGCCAAAGATCAGTTTTCATTGGTTTTGTCCCCTTTGGCTACACTGCCTATCCAAGCTCTGCAAAGTAGGGACAAGCATTCCCAATGAAGGCAATCCACCTTTTGTTCTCTTGCATTGTCTGATGTCTTTTGTCTGAAATGTTTTGATAGAAAGAATCATTGCCTGCATTTTTGACATTCTAGAAACTTACTGGCATCTCTTGCATTGCAGTAGAATAAAGAGACACAATAAATACCAAACATTTACTAAAAAGTGGGAAGCGAATGTTACTGGCATTTTGAAGGGGGAGCATAATGCACCAAAATCTTGATATCTTATCCTGGGAAAGTATCAAACCCCTGCAACACTTAGCCCAAATTAACTCCATCATAAGGAAAAGCCCTTTCAGGTAAATAATCCAGGGCAACATAGTTGCTTGAAGCTAGCATTCTTGTTCTATTATATCACTCTATTTGGTCCAGCAATTCTTATTTCATGTGAGTTTTCATCCAAATTTCAGAAAATCCGCTAAAGAGAAATCTAGTCAGAAACCTGTACACTTCATATACAGACAGTCTCTTCAATATGCATAACATAGAAGTAATGCCTTGCATAAAACAGAAGTAATTATACCAAATTTCCTCTTTTCTGCAAAGAAGTTACACTTGTACATTAGCTTTATGATCATTAATTGAAGAAAAAATGAGACTTCAAGAATAGAGTATACCTTGTAGACACAGCAACATTTAAAAAATATTCCTGTCTGTAGATACTTCTATAGTCTCTTTTTCTGATTTGATTTCTTTTACATGTTAAAATAGCCTGTTCTCTACCTCTCTCACAGCGAAAGTGATCCACATGGTCTTCTTTAGTTCAATCTCTCCTTAATAGCTGGTAAGTATTACTTTTATAAGCATAGTTAGACTCTGGCTAAAGTTAAGGGAAACAATTATAGCAAGAGATAGCACTACTTTTTTAATTATCTGGGCAAGATATAGCAATTCCTTTCTGTATATATCTATATGCTAAAAAACACATTCTTGGTAAACTTCAGATACCCTGTACCAGTGTAAAAAGTATGTTAAAACAACATTTCAGTTCATTTAGGTATTATATCTCCATTTTACACTCCACTACCACAGAGGAAAGTTAAGCACCTATTACTTCAAAAATGTTTGTTAGCTAGGAACACGCATTTACAGAACCATTCACTGTAACATGGCAATTTCACATTTTGCAAGTAACCTGGCTACAAGTAAAGATAAAAATACTAGATAAAGGAAAGAATATAAACCTATAAACAAAAGATGAAAAATAAAAGCCAAAGTCAACAGCACCTTGAAAGAAATATGTATCAAAACTCTGACTCTTAAAAAGGCAGTAAAAAGCCTGTCACACACAGCACTTAAATGAAAACTATCTTCCAGATTTACCAGTGGGTAAAAGCACAAACAAGTATATCGTCAAGATCGTTTCCTCCTTATCCCCAAGATGTTACTCTTTTCTAAGTCCCACTGAAAATTATTTCCGTTACATACTTCTACAAATTCAATACTACTGCATAAGGTCTGTTTGAGAAAAACAACACTAGGAAACCCCATAGTTACTTTTATAATCTAATGCAAATATAATCTAAACTGCAAGAAGTGATACTGGTTCTCCCCTCCATTATAAAAGTGAGAGTGGGACTACAGCATACTCATCTCCCTGGATTTAGAAGTAGTATCAGACCTTCCATACAGTTGAATGATTTCTGAAGGTAATGGTAACTCAGAAGGTTTATACTGCTCTAATTAAATGCCAATGCAAACTCCTCTTCTCAGTACTTAGCTATAAATCACATTTTTGGTGAAAATATGCAATACTCCAAATGAAAAAAAACACCCACCTTAAAACTGCTGCACCCCTTAATCCTCAAAGTAGTTTCTCTTATCTAATGCCAAAGGAATACCAGCAATTAACTTATGTGCCAAAGGTAACAAAAGTGTGACCTGCCATCCTGTTTACACATCCAAAATTTAGACTTCCAGAAACTGTCTCTGCACCACAACATTTAAAGACTGCAATAACAGAAATGAACACACTACACTGAAAATTACCAGAGCGCATTTATAATTAAATGACTGGTGCTTCCTTCCCTTCTTCCCATACCAGAGACGAGACATTTCCCTTCTAAACATAAAATGAGACTAAAAAAAGAAACGAAAAAGAAAAATATCATTCAAGGCTGTTTGAAAGCATTCTCTGTACCTGCTGTCAGTTCCCGGCACAGGCAGAGTCCCACCACACGCTGACAGGATGGTTTGCCAGACGCTCACGTCTGACTGACAGGGCAGGGAACAAATGAGCGACTGTACAGCAGGGGGATGTATCGCAAGTGATGACGGCACCGAAGAAGAAAGGTTTCCTGTGTTCAAGTGTGGTTGCAGAGCACTAGTTTGTTAAAAAGGCTAAAATATTTAAAGATACAGAGCAACTTAATTGTTCTTACACAATACCGAAGAACACAAAAATAATTCCCAAGATCTGCCTGCAATATTCTGTTACAGCACAGCTCTACATAAACAAGCTCTAATGGTATTCAATACTAAATTAATAGTTTGTTTTCCTTATGGTGACAACTGTATATAAACCCCATCAGTCACTTCTTAGAGCCCAGAACCACTTAGAAAAGTGGTGAGTGAAGATTTAAAATAATATTTGAAAAACAGGTTTTGAAGCATTCAGAAACTGTTAGCCTTGCAGCATTTTCATTTTGTAAGCTACAAGAATAAAATGAATCCTTCTGCCTATAAATTTGCTGTATGGGTTAAATGCTAGTCCTAGCTATAAAGTATTTCTGGAATCATGATTTAATTTTTTTCCTCTTAAGGAAGGATGTTTATTTAAACAGGCATGTGCAACAGTAAAATGCCTAGCAACCCTTTGAGAATTTCCTTGTAGTAGTACTTGGAGGTTCTCTACCCCACAGCCTGAAACAAAAAAAAAAAAAAAAAAGAACAAAAAGACTCCCAGCCCAACCCCTCCCTAAACAAAAAAAACTCCACACCACCTGTTCTCCAAATTCTGCGTAAAAGTATTAAATAGGCAGGGCAGCATCAGGCAGCATCATAAAACCATTAAATAACTGCTCACTTGTGCTTTTGCTGTATGAGTATGATCTAAGAGCCAAGATGTCCAAGCAGAGAAAACCAGAACCAAAAATGTGTATTTTACAGCAGCCTGTGTACTGGAAGAACTCACCTTGCACTAGTATCATGCGGACAAATTATTTTTCTTTTCAGTAAAACCTTACTCAGGAGCTGGCAACTCTAAAAGTAAATTCGTCCTAATTTACGAGAACTATTAAGGTGGCAATTTAAAATATATTTATCACTAGGACATTAAAGCTGGGGTTTAGGAAATTCAAATATATAGGATACTAGATACACAGTCAAATGGTGTAAGATTCCAACAATAAACCATATGTCCATTTATGTATTTGTATTTATTTCGTTCAGTTTGTGGTTTGTTTTCTTTTTTCCCAAATAATAAGTGAACTAATACAGAGTTAAAACAAGAACAAAACCCAGACAACTTTAAAACTGTTTCAAATGACAATTATCATCAATATTAAAAATTAAATACAAGCTAATGACACCCCCCCCCCAATTCTGGGAATTCTTAAAGGAATAGAAAGTATGCAGAAAAATGATTTCAAACTTTCTCTGAATGTGAGACCTCTAAGCCAGAAAGCAAAAGCTAGCCACACAACTAAATCCCCCACAGCCTATTTTAGCAGTCATCTTTTCCCCCTTAAAAAAAAAAGAAAATCCTCCCTAACACTTGTCAACATACTGTTTCTCTGAGACTAAGGGAGGAAGAAAAGAACCTGACCCACTGACCAATTTTTTGTTCTAGAACACTTAAACAATTCAAACAATTTGCTTAGAAGTTTTTAGCTTTTCTCTAAACAAAACTGGCTTTTCCCAGAGCGTCTCAAAAGGATTTTGACAACTTGCTCAAAAGAAAAGAGCAATAACTTCTTTGTTAGATCTGACAGCTCACTTTTTCATTTATTTACAGCTGCAAAGTTTAATAGGAATGAGTGCACTAGTAACTTTATCAGACCCCCTGGCAGCCTGTTTTGATGCTCAGTCTTCCCTGGTGGGGGCTGCTGCTGTTGCTGTGAGCATCTGCAGGAGGGTGGTAGGAAGCAGGGCAGATCTTGAGCAGCACCGAGAAACAGCATCATGGTAACAGTGGCAAAAGTTCTCTGTGACTGACCTCTTCTTCAGCCCTGTAACACTTTTTTCCAGATAAGTGCAAAGATGTGTTTCTATTACAGAAAAAGCCCACATGAGCAATTTGATCCCAGTAGCATCACTTAAAGATGAATAAACTGCCCTTTTATTCTTTTGTGCATTTGTGGATTATACTAGTGATCTGTTAATTTGAATCAGAACCTCATATCTTGCTGCAGTGAACGTAGGTGTTTAAATAAAAGAGTGCTTAACTACAGGATCCTAGGGATGAGTACCAGCTCAGACCTGACATATATGCAGAACCAGCAGCAAACACTTGAGAGCGTCCACCTATTTGCTCCCTAGACAACAGAGCAACAAAAAAAATGTATCTAATTACTCTAAATGATAACCTTGTTATTGTCATTGTTAGTTTGTAACCAAGCTAAAGATTGCTACACATCAATGTGCATAGTCCTTTCAGTAACTGCACTTCACAATGTTGTTTCTTCTAATAAACTAATCTGTTTTAAAAGATACTACAGCAGAAGCAGAGAAAAAGGAGAGTGCCAGCAAATAAAGACACAACTAATGAAATATCTTATTTCCACTCCAAATCAGTTACCTAGTTTACACCTTTTGTCATACCAGACTTCAAGTTATCAGCTGACAAGATCTCGTAACCCTGAAACAGGACCATAAGGACACAAACTCCATTTTCAGTAGGAAAACTAGACACTGGGTGTGGAAGACTGTCTTTGCAGCTGGGTAAAATGGCATTAATCTGTTTCACGTAGCAGCTAACAATGTCCTGACACCACAGCAATAGAAAAGTTGTGGTGTTGAATTCTACAATACCTATATTTAATACTCATGCTTTTTGAGCAATATTACATTAGTAAAAACTACTGTATTTCCTGTGCTCCTTCCCTCTCAAGAGAGAGGTTATCTCAGAAGTATAGGGGGTGGGGGAGGGGCAGGCTGGGGGGTATAATTACTCAGTTAATTTACAACTTGCTATGGATTCCACATGAAGCAGCCCTGTAGGTGACCAGGTTTTGTGATAAAAAGTCAAATGTGATACACTGAAAATAAGCATCCTCAAGCATCTTCTGAGAACATT